>WHPX01000561.1:0-37444 GCA_011057435.1 Actinia equina
AGGATCGTACCGATTATTGGACTTGCATGAAGTAAGGGTTGTCCAAAGGCCCACGCAGGCCTTCAACTCTGTCGAATGGGGGATCTTTTTGAGTTAGTCACACAAAACACCATTCCACCCTCTCAAAGGTTTTAATTGGAAATCTCCCCTTAGTTTGGTGCATGTTGCTGTGACTATGGTCAAGTCTCCCCTTGTACCACAGGAATCATTTCTGATCTGGGGAACCTAACTGCACTACCCTTGCCCCAAATGACAAAGATACAACGAATGGACTGCTTGGGACAGAGGCCGTTTTACCGTGGGGGAACCATGTCCTGTATGGTAGTAAAACCTTTAAACACCTCCCCCCTTTTCATTGGCGGGGGTTCCTCAGCCACATGACAGGCGGAGATGTGAATCGGAACACAGCCGACAATTGCTAGCCTTAAGGATTCATTGTTGAAAAGGGTTATCAAAAACAATCAAAAAACTTTTTCATACCATGGGGATGGGGTATAATTCCTCTAAAACAGTTAGGGCTTGTCCACAACAGATGTGGCATACCGTGAACGATTATCCTGCTTAATTGCACAAATTTTGTAGTATAATTTCAGCTCTACTACTGAATCATCAGCACGTATTGACACCTGCAAGGATACGTTGGGAATGAAAAATACATGTCATGATTGTACATTTAAAAACAAAGAAACCTCTTAGAAACTTTATTTAGTATTTTTTTTCGATAGGTTACTCTTATTTGCCATGTATTTTAAAAATACACTATTTTATGAAATTTTCAGGGGCACTCCATTCAAATTTCAGTAGGTTATATCAAACTGGACGGGGGGGCTTACCCTCATCGAATTTAGTAAAAGGTTTTTTAATGTCTTTTATTGAACCTATAGGATTAGAGGAGATGGTGCTTAATCCGTGAATTAAATATTTGTCTTATACAGCTCGTACATAGAGTATTAGAGTTTGATTCACAGTGAGTTCAGTACCATTACTCTATTCAAACAATCCAATTAAAATTTTAAAATTATCATTATATAGTTTAGTTACAAATCTGAATTATGTTCATGAATTAGGTCACCACAATGCATAATTTCTATGATTCTAGTAAATACTTAAAGTGAAAATTATTTATTTATTGATCAATTTGGAGGGCAAAACAAAAGGGTTTCAATCTCCTGGCGAATTGGAACCTATTGTTTTGCCCTCCCAAATTCAGATGCATTCTGATGGGCTGCAAGGCTGTCTATTAGATATCTATAATCTTGTTCAAGTTTATATTTACATAAAAAACTATTTATTAGTAAAGAACATTTATAAGAATGTAGGAATTTAATAATAAAAGACATCATATACTATAAAACCCACATAATTAGCCTTGTTTGTCAGCTTCAGGTAGTTGTCCTGGAGGTAAAAACTTCAGCTGCATACTTGATGAAATGTTGAAAATAGTATGCAGTCATTTCATCTCTTAGTTTTTCCCAGAATTCTACATCAAAAGGCACTCTCTGAATGTAAATACCCTTCTTCGTGTAGACAATAAAGTCACACCATTGGGCCCCAGTTATTTCCATTTGCCCTTGTACCTGTGCATAGTACGGCATGATTTTTTTTTAAATTTCGGATCGGAACAGGCATCTAAAGGTGTCACACTTGCTTTAGTCCAAGGACATTTCACCTCAGTCAGCCCAAAACAGTCAGAACATCCGTGTCACAATTTGTCCATCAGGAGAGGCTCCAAGAGCAGGATGTGATTTTGATACAAACAAATCCTGAAGGAATAACAGTGACAGGCATTTTTCTTCAATTTCATTAATGTCTTATATCCATCAGGGCTACTGGCTCAAACTTTTTTTCCATGTTCAACGTCTTGCTGGTCAGTGCTGGGGGATGTATAATATTCTTAGCAAAAGTGTCATGGTTCCTTTTACGTCTCCTTATCAAATCAAAGGAGGAGGCTGTAAAGCGGTACTTCCTTTGTCTTTTCCATTCATCACATTCTGCCTGTTTTTTTTTTGTTGTAATTTGTTCAATATGAGATATCTCATCCTCATCCACAAAAAGAAAGTGAAGGAGTGATTGTTCAGTGTCATTTAAATCTGGGGCATTCATAGGGTGCTCTTCTACCAATGGGAAACCGGGGATAGCTATCAAGATTTTGCTGCTGTGCAATGGAGATAACACGGGTTATGGCCTTATGTCTACATGTGCTGAGAAG
Organism: Actinia equina; assembly: GCA_011057435.1. Taxonomy (NCBI): domain Eukaryota; kingdom Metazoa; phylum Cnidaria; class Anthozoa; order Actiniaria; family Actiniidae; genus Actinia; species Actinia equina. Next base: position 2,210 of record WHPX01000561.1, read on the forward strand.
TTAGATTCTGTAAATGACAACTGGTAAGAAAGAATGGAACCAGCAGGGCATTTCCCATTTTTCGTGTCCACTAAATTATTGTACTGTCTGTCCACCAGCCATTTGTGAAAAGCCCATGTCTGGGAAGTAGTTCTTTCAACCTCATTTTCAGTTTGTTTTCTTCGTCTTGATTGGGAATGGGATTTACCCTTGCTGTCAAATAGAAGTGATTTGATTCCTCCTCTTTTGCTGTTAGTTTCCCTGTCTTCCACTTTTGTCTTATTAACTTGGACATTCATAATCGGTTCTGGTACTATATGGATCCTCCACCTTTTTTATGCCACTTTTAGAAGCTCTGATGTGCATGGCAGTGGGGGAGTTTGGTCACTTTCATGGCACAAATCTCGAGTGAATTTGCAATCATGCACAATACATTTGCATATTTTAACATCAGAGCGAGTGTGTGGTTGCAGTATCCTACTGTACCAGCTACACACGACCACAAGGCCTTTAAAGACATCACCAGTAATGATACAGAGCGCCACTTTTAGGTCATGTGGAGGGTCCATTCTTTCTAAACTGACAGCAGTTTAGCCTTCACATAAAAACATCGCTGATCATCATTTGTTTCGATGCTATGAAGGTATTCGTCCTACAAGAAAGTTTTCGGGCTTTTCTGAAGCTAGTGGGAACACTGTTACATTTTTTGTTTGCGATGTTCTTGCCTGACCTGGTAACGTGGTTGTTCATCTCTGCTCGGGTGAACATTGGCATTTTTTGGAGACATGTTCCCAATTATTTTCAGGGAATTCACAAGGACGCGTCTTTCAGCTTCGTCTTCGGTTCACAACATGCTTAAGCTGTGTTGTTTTCCGTCTTAAATATAATCTATTGGGATCAGGATCGACAATGTCCTTATCTTTGCCGTTCTTGATATATTCCTCGACCCTGAACATAGATAATTTAAGTATTTTTAGAATTTGGCCACGCATCATTTACGAAACTTGCATGTTTGTCAAAAATTTCAAGCTGCTACGTACCTCTTAACAAGCTCCGCTTTTGTTTTTAAAACCTTTTGCTGGATCTCCTCGACACTTCAACACCAAAATCTCAGGTCGGCAATCTTTAACTCTGTTATATTTCTTTCCTCGAGGAAAACCCAGGAATATCGTTTTCGGTTAAAATATCATAAAGTTGTAGTATTACTCGTGCTAGACGCCATGATAGTTATGAAGCTAGGCCTTTCTCGCCTCGTTTTCGTGTGACTAGTCACCAGTCTCCGATCATTTTATATGGCATTATCCGCCATTATGACAAGGTGTATTGGTCTAGGACTTTCAATGGTGTTACGTATTGAAAGAGTAAGCTCCGGCAAAGGTGATGCTTCCTTCATCCAATTGTTATAACTTAGTTTACTGGGAGGGAGTTCTTGGCTAAGGATGGCCCTACATTGGTGAAAAATCTGTTGAAATATTAACAATATCAGGTTTACTGTCGATGTATTTTTCATTGTAAACGATGCTAAAAGGGTATTTTGCTTGTTTTCTTCTTTTATTCATTATTTCGTTGATAATCTCACAAGTAACTTTTAAGTTTCCATGAGCTTTAATCATTAATTTATCGTAATATTCCTTTGGGTAAACCTGATCAGATGATTCAGTGTTTTACGGTAATTTCGAAAGGCCTCGCGATTGTTCTCAGTAGGGTTTCGAAGTTTTGCTCGGTATAGTTTATTTTTTCTCTTTATGGATTTTAATATACCTGGTGTAATCCAGGGGTTATTCCTAGTTGAAGGTTTAACTAAGAAAGTTTTTTATAGGGAAGTGTTTGTCATATATTCCCATTAGTGTATTTATCATGCAGTTATACTGTTCGTTGGGGTTGTTCGAATTGTAGATAACTGACCAATCACCCCTAGATATTTCCTCTCTAAATTTATCTGCTCTACGAGCGGAGAAGATACGCTTAGAGTAATTTTCCGGACGTTTATGCTCTTTTTCGTATTGAATAATGAATATTGGTAGATGGTCAGAAATATCAGTGTGTAATATGCCAGTGACATTATTGACGGATTGATCAGATGCATTGGTATAAATGTTATCAATCAATGTTGCAGAATCACAAGTAATTCGTGTAGGTTTTGTTATGACCGGAAAAAAAATAGGAGAGCAACGTATCGACAAAGGCATTAGTTTCCGCGTTAGAATCACTTTTTAAAAGGTCAATATTGAAATCTCCAGCTATGTAACAATTTTTCGTATTATGTAGTTTTTCTATAAGTTCAGTAAAAACGTCTGAGTAGCTATCAATATTAATTTTTTGAGGTTTATATGTGACACCCACTAATTTGCTTTCCTTGTTTCTTTTCCACTTCGACGAACAATTGGATATCGTTACTATTATACTTTAAGTCATTGCGAATCTTAAAATTATAATAGAGATTTCTCATAAGTCCGATTATTTTACGCTACGTTTTACGCCATATATGCATGACTAAGACAGCTGGGGAAGTCATTGTAATGGTCTAAGAAAAGAAAAACAGTCCATATTTACACAAATCAATTCTTTATTGTCAATACAAGAATTTCATAAATTATATGAAATGCACAACTCTTAGAAAGCGACATATTTTTCATTACACTAAAACACACACCAGTCTTAACACTATTCAGAAAATTCCTAGAAACGCTAACGGTAGCTAGACCACGACTTTTTTTGTCTTTATCTCTCGCTCTCTCTCCTTTTACAACTGTAAATTTTCAAATTTTATTTTCAAATTTATCGAAAAGCCCTTGCATTCTCTGCATTGTACTTAAAGCCGCATTACACATCAAAGAATGCTTTTCAAGAGCCTCTCTTTGCAACGTGGACTTGTCTTTGGCTTTCTTGGTACGTGGCTCGTCGTTGTCACTTCTATCGCTATCACTTTTTTCGTCATTCTTTTTTTCTTTCCTTTTTCGCTTGTTTCGTCTTTCTCTATCTCTTCTTTCTTCTGGTTCTTGAATGTCAGCATATTGCATATCGACATTTCTCTCGTCACATGAGCTAACATCCAAAAACGATGTCTGCGGTTTCTGCAAAAGCTTTTGGGGCTCCTTGTCATTCTTCTGGATAGAACTTTCGTTTTTGCTCTTTTGTTCGTCACTTACTCTTTCGCGTGTATTACTTTGCTTTTCCGCATTCACAACATGGACATTACTTTTAACGCACCTCTGGCACCTGGACGCAATGGCGGTTAACTTAGACTTTTCGTAGTAGGTCTTAACCTCTGGTGGCACTTGGTGGGAGCTTAAAATCAACTCTTTGGCGCATAATGCTACTGCTTCCCAACTTCTGGTTCTTTCATTGATCCATGCTTCTTTAATAACTGACGTCTCCGACGTTCCCGGTGTTTTCTTGACTGAAAGTGGAGCAGATTTGCATTTATTTTCAAGACCGTGAGATTTCATTAGTAAATCAATAAGTAACATTAGAAACTTACGCCTTTCTGTTTTCTTTGAAGTAGTTTGAGAAGTTCCTGGCTCATCCCACGGCCCTCCAAACTTTCGACATTGCAAAACAGTGGATTTTCCTTTTGAGTACTAGTAGTTGCTCCCTTCGATACGCACAAGCCTGTTTGTGATATTTCAGGTTTAGTGTTCGACTATAAATATGCTGGCATTATAATGAAATCCAACAAAGAATAGAATAAAAGAAGTCTTTTTCGTGAAAAGAGTTACGTATCTCTTTTAAAATTTTAACGCTCAAGTCGTGCTACCACCAAAAAATTTCGTGATTACGTGCTCGCACTGTTTATTTTACCAAAGCATTTGATCTAACAATAAGCGACTACAGATGAAAGGGATTAATGCAGTTTCTCGCTAAAGATAGGAGGTACCTGTTACTGACGCGTTTGCAGAGTCACCTTTCAAGTTTATTTCATGCAAGTACTTTTACTGATTGTATGATTTGTATCACAAATACAAATAATAGTAAGCTCTGCCTTAGTTTTAATTGGCAGATTGGTCAATGGTATTGAATTTTTTTTTTTATGGCAGCACCCTGCACCCAAATCAGTGCGCCGCAGAATCTTACTGATTCAACTAATATGGGCAACATCAGGTTCATCCAATTGTGTTACATCTTTCACCATTTCATATCTACTTTACCGGCCCCACTCCCTGAAGAGGCTCTAGATTTTGACTACGATAACGAAATTTTTCTGTCCTTTGCTATATTGCAGATTCTAGTGACATACTTCCACCGAAAATATTTCAATATGTAAATCAACCATTTCCACGGTCTCTTCTCCCTTTAAGCCGCAATTCGCATGATTTTATCGGGCGAGATGTTTTTGGAATGTTTTCGAGACATGAGTTTATCTTCTTGCTGCTTTCCGGAGAGACACCCGAGTCCTTAACTGAACTGGTTGATAATGTTCGTCATGAAATTCTTATATCAAGGCGAAACACCGAACCCAGAGTCAGAGAAGGCAGACCATATACACTTGACGTAACTAACCGGGTTTTGTTAGTCTTGATTTCTTGGCTTGTATTTTTGATGTAAGCATGTCTACAGTTTCTGGGACTATTCATCAGATTGCTCCAATCTTATGGCACCATTTTCGTTCTTTTGTGTCGTGGCCGAGCATTCAGGAATGGAGAAATCTTCGAGGCACCTGGAGACACTTTCCCAACGCCGTGGGAGCAATTGATGGGACATTTACCCCAATAAATCGGCCTTCGGAGAATCAAGAGAAATTTTACAATGGGCACAGACATCGCCATTTGATGAGCATCCAACTGGTGTGCGACTGCTTAGGCCACATTCGTTTCATACAAGCTGAATTTCCAGGTCATTTGAATGACGCTGGGACTTATCTCAGAGCGCAGTCGATAGGACCTGGATTAGCATTAGACTTTCCTTTTAACTTTGAGTTGCTTGCAGATAAAGGATATTCTGCTCGTTCTCCCCTTCGCATATCTTGGAGACAAGCGCAACTGAGGCGTATGCCTGGAAGACTTCACCGATTAGCTACTAGGCAAAATAAATATCACAGGAAGTATAGAATAAAAGTAGAGCATGTCATTAAACACATAAAGGACTACAAAGCCTCCAAAAATATATGGCGACATCCACGGTGGTTTCAGCCAATTATTTTCGAATTATGTGCGTTCATGGCTGAAAGGCACATACGACTTTTCCAGTCACTTTGAGAGTATTAAATTACGATTTTGCTTTATAGTTTTCGCATTATATTGTGTCATATTCTCTTTCATCATATCTTAATATTGTCATTTAGAAACAGACAAAAAACAATGGAATCCTGTTGCTTTGCAGAAAGTGACATGCACAACAATACTTAACAATATACTATATCATAGTGCCTCTCACACTTAACAATAAAGTATAAAGAAAAATAAATGATCTTTTGTATAATGTTCAGAACAAAGAGTGAGATTAGTGTAAATGAAAAATATGTCGCTTTCTAAGAGTTGTGCATTTCATATGTTTTATGAAATTCTTGTATTGACAATAAAGAATTGATTTGTGTAAAAATGACTGTTTTTCTTTTCTTAGACCATTACAATGACTTCCCCAGCTGTCTTAGCCATGCATATATGGTTTCCACGAGTTCACACCCGCGTAAAACGTAGCGTAAAATAATCGGACTTATGAGAAATCTCTAATTACTTCTGACATAAAGAGCAACTCCTCCGCCGATTTAAGACTTGGGCCTTGGTAGTCCGCTATTGCAAAGGAAGGTAGATCATCTTTATCTTTATTAAGTCATGTCTCGGTCAAAGCAATTACGCTTTAAAGAGGTAAGATAACAAACCAGATTATCGAAATTATTTCGTAAACTTCTTATGTTAAAATGAATGAGTGAAAAACCAATTGGTTTGTCTAAAAGATTTTCGAAACTGTCTTCGACATAGTATCGACAATTGCTTAACATATCATTGACATTTGCAAACACGTTTTCGTCCAGGTCACAGAAGTTATCTACAAAATTTGCTTTGGACCTGACGAATGTGTTTTGGAAAGGTTGGAATGAAAGTCCATTGAGCCGAACAAAGTTGTGAAACGCGCTCCAGCCGTATTGTAATTCAAGCAAGGCTGAATAGAACTCGTCGTCATCTAATGATGCAAACGGCAATGCGTCACTTATGCAATGAGAGCAAATGTGTGATTTTGATAAATGAGATAGGTCGTTAACGTCGGTACAATCAGGTGCATTGTTAAGACACTTCAGGTGACAACGTTTAGAGCAAACTGAACAATTAACTGTTCTAGAATTTGAATTTAGGCGTTTTAGGCATATTGTGCATACATTATTTTGTGTTTACGCATAAAAATTCAGGAATGAATATATTGAAGAAAAGTTAGATATATAACTATATAATATTCACTTATCTTTACAAAAATAATGTTCAGTTTGTTGAGACATGTCGGTACATCAGGCAAATCGTGCAAATTTCAGGTTTGATCTTGGGATGATTTCGGTGAATTTGATCCTGCGTTGATCCTGCGTCCATTTTGTATTGCGTCTCTGTAGGATCCAAAGCTTGCAGTAGCGCCAAGAGAGCCAAAAGGTTGCTCTGAATTAAAGGCCATTGGTCTTGGTTTTATGACCAATCGATCCATACTGAAATATGCGATCTTCCCTTCTTTGCGTGCTTGTTGCAGCTTCTCCTATTGATCCTGTCTTCTTTTGACAACTCTCGAGGAAAGATCTTCGTTGATGTGAATACCTGTTCCTTTAAGTTTCTTGCTAGATTGAAGAACAGCTTCTTTATCTTTGTATCGGAGGAACTTAGCGACGATTTGTCTTGGCTTCTCGCTGCGTCTACCGGTTCTATGAGATCTTTCTATTTCAAAGCCGTCTTAGGGATAGATCTACAGCTTCTCATTCAATAGATCTTTAACCTTCTGTTCCGTTGTTGCCCAGCTTTCGTTTTTGTCCTCTTTCAACCCACTGATCCTCACGTTGCTTCGCCTGCTCTGATTTTCAAGATAATCTATCTTGTTGTCAAAATCGTTGATACTGCCCTTTAAAGAATCAATCTCCAAGCCTAAGGCGTCAATTCTGTTAAGTTTGCTCTTCGTCACGTCGATGTCTTTCTGTGAGAATTGCAAACTATCCTTAATTCCTTGTATTTCGCGGTTTAAATTATCAAGTCGGCTGTTGAAACCGTGACACAATTTTCTCCTAAGGATTCTATGTTTATGAACAGAATAGTTGTGGAAATAGTTCTTTTTTTCGTCATAAAGGTTTATAATTCCAATAAGTTAATAAGTAAGACGGCATACCGGTCCTCTTTCAGTTGACTTGTTCAAACAAAACTTAAAGCATCGTCATATATAACATCATGGCCGCGGTCACACTGGAGCTTAAATGCTGGCTAAATAAATAACACATGTTTGTTTAACCTGTTCTATACAGAAATGCATGTGTGACCGACCTTTACCTCGATTATGAGATTTCATGTAATCCGAGGCGAAAACAAATAAAACTACAAAAGTTCCGAAGCTTAAGTTAAGACTAGTTCTTAGGAGGTTAGAAACGAGCTAAGTAAACACTTTAATGAAGGAATAACATCTTGGCCAATGAGCGAAGAGTAGTTTGTTCATCTGATCACTACTCACTTTTCGGCACTTTCCCGCGTTTTTTACCTGAAGCTTAAAAGTTATCATGGCGGCTAACAACAACAACAACTACAATGATTTTGATCTTCGATTTCCCCAGACTCAAGCTCAGTTCCAGCAATTTTTAAATCAGCCAGAAATGAGCAACAATCGGCAATTTGATCCCTACTACACCTTTCAACCATGGAACTCTGGAGGTGCTTTTCAATTTATACCTGATACTACACGCAACTATGTGTCTCCTGCTCCTAGCCGTTCTTCGTCAGAATGCAGCCGCATCAGTGGCGAAGACGATGCGAGCGAGAAGCAAGAAAGTGCGAAAGGTTGAGGTGGTCTGAAGAACAAACCAGAGTGTTGCTGGAGGAATGGAAGGAGAGGATCGATTAAGTAGAAAGTGCCCAAAGCAACGATGCATGGAAAGGAATTGTGAGCGAGGTAAATAAAGGTGGCCCGCAGAAAACCCTCAAGCAATGCAAGGACAAGCTAAAGAACTTGAAACAAGCCTACAAAGAGACAAAAGCAAAGAACAAAAAAACCGGAGAGTCTCCTCAAAGAAACCCCTTTTATGACGAGTTAGACGAGGTGCTTGGTACAAGAGCAGTGATCACAATGCCAGGGGTAAAGCATGTTGGTGTAAGCGAGTACGATCTATCTGGTCGTGGATCCCCTACTTCTGACGTTGAAGAGAAGGAAAGTGGTGCTGAAGAGGCAGCAAGTGAACAGGAAACTACCGTAAAAAAAGGAAAAGCGAAGAGGAAAACAGAAGACGATAAAGGTAACGGGCAAAGGCAGAAGAAAAAGCGCGCCAAAATAGATTCCTCCATGAACTTTGTCGACATCACAGAAAAATTTCTAGATGCTCAAAACCAGCAGATGGAAATGCTCAACAGAGGCCAGGAACGCACAGAGAATTTGCTTATTAAGCTGGAGATGGATCAGCGCAAAGGGACAGGGAATTTTTGTTAAAAATGGCCGAACTGCTAGCTAAGAAATAGGTGGATGTTTAATGATTAATATTTTAGAATATTAACTGGTGCATTTCAGAACGTTTTACTCTATCATTTTTTCCCCAGCTGATTTGTATTTAGTTAGCTGAATTCAGAAGATAAATGCACAGTATCATTATATCAAACGTTAAGGCTGAAGTTTGTAATGTTAATTTTCTACTCAAATGTATTGAAGTCAATATAAGCTACATATCAACATGGAAAAACTTGGCAATTGCAATTGTTGTTGATAAAAGGCAATTGTTGTTTTGTTCCTGAATGTGGTCTTGACTAATGAATGGCTGTGCGTATGACTCGGCTATTAGCCGCAGCAATGTTCAGGTGCGGTCTAGCTCTGGCATATCGGCGTTACAACATGATGGCACGGCGAAGTAACTCTTGATCGTCAAAATAGTCTCCTGATAATTGGCAAAAGTTATGCAATATGCAGCAAGTTAGAATTACGTCTGAAATATTGCAAAACTTTACATCAAGCCTCTTTAGCAAAATACGCCAACGAGCTTTCAGTGATCCAAAAGCTCTCTCGACGACAGAACGGGATGAGGAGAGCTTCACGTTAAATCTACGTTCAACAGGCGTAATGTTGGCGGTTATGCGGTAAGGCTTCATCAACCAAGGCAAAAGTGCATAGGCGCCATCTGCTATGATTAATGGTCTGATGGCACAGTTATTTTTGAGAATTACAGGCTCTTTCAGGATTTCATTGTTCTCTGCCCGTCTAAATATATCAGAACAACGAAGAACACGTGCATCATGCATGCTACCAGGGTATCCTATGGCTGTGTCCAAAAACATCAGATTTTCACCAACAACGGCTTGCAAAATAACACTGTAATTGTGTTCTCTGTCAAAATAATCCACAGGATTGTGATCAACTGGAGCTGTAATAGTAATGTGAGTTCCATCGAGTGCACCCACAACCTGGGGTAATTGGCATGTTGTATACTGCTGAAAACCAGCTATTGCTTTTGATGTTTCCCTCATCGTGGATGGAAACTTGATAAATCTGTTTGCTAATCTATTCAAGGCAAGGCAAAACTCGTTGGTAATTTTAACACACGTTGATTTTCCAACATCAAAGTGTGCAGCAATTTCTCGGTAGCTACTACCACCTCCAAGTCGCCATAAAGAAATAGCTACACGCTTGCTAACCGGTACAGCTTGTCTGAATCGTGTATTCTCTCGCTCTAGCTCGGGACCGACTAGAGCAACAAGCTCTTCGAAAGTATTTTTTGTCATACGGAAATGTTCTTTCCAGTACATGGTTTGGGAGGCGTTGTTAAGCTGTACTTCGAACCAGCCAATCTGTGGCCGAGGTAAAGTCCAAAATCGCCTCTCATGGCGTCTAGTTAAATTTTGATAACACAGTTGCAGAAATACGAATGCTGCTGTGTTCTGCGATAAACGCTGCCTACGATAAGCAAACTGTTGCTGTAGTACTTGAAATATTCGCCTTCTTGTTTGACGTCTACGCAAACTTTGATTTTCACGTGAAGTTACAACCGTACGCCAGATAAACAACAAAAGATAAATGTTCATGTCGGGAGCATGAACTGAAATAACCTTAGGTGATTCCCAAAGTTTATGTTTATTTAACCTATAATAAGACAAGCCATTTATCTAATGTGACCACTTTGTTCTTAATACCGTCTTAAGATTGTTAAGATCATATATCAAAAGAGACCCATCTCAAGCCTATTCAGTGGCCCCAGTGTGACCGCGGCCATGGTTTTATACAATGTTTATTGATGATTTCGTGTCTCCATCACATAATGGCAAGGGTTAGAGGTTAGACAAATAAACCCAAATGCTTTTTATGAAATGTTTGAAGTGTATCATGCTTGAAATATAAACCTTTATGTGACTCAAATACACGAAAAGAATTTGTTCGCCATTCGACTTCATGTATAGAATCAAATAATCAAAGTATTCTAGTGTTAGGAGTGAGAAAATTAATGTTTTTAAAGACTAACTAATATAGGCATCAGTTTTCAAATTACTATTGCTTATCTTATGAAAATATGATAAAGAACGATCAATTAGCTATTTAAAAGTATCGATATACAATTTCAGCAAGGCTACCATCACGTACGAGTTCAGATAATGGCATGCATTGAATTCACAAGTCGTGAATAAACCTCATAGCTCATCCCATTAGCATTTGTATCTCTGGTTACGCCCTTCACAGTTTTTACCCATTTGCTTAGTTATTTTAGCACTATTCTTTAAATCTTATGATATAAATATTCCTTGTAGTTTTTTTCAATACATTTACAATATATCCATATGTTTACTTTAGTTTAAGCTTTGTTTAATTCCAAGATATTCACTCGTATTACTCTTCAATAGAATATTTTGCTACGGAATTTACTTTTTTTTAGCCAATCATGACTTAACGATATTATCATATTGATTATAGAATGACACCTTTCATAGAATTATTATAAATAGAGCTAAATCATGTAATAGTTCATAGAATAAAGGTCCCGGAGACCTTACCTAAAGCGGCTTGTGCCATAACACTATTATTCAGTAGAATGTATTATTTAAAAGTGTTCATCAAGTGCCCTTTAACGGGAATATTCATATGATTAGGTTTGTAATAACTGAAGTGCATTGTATTTTATATCCTATTGTTTATAAATTCCAAATATCATCTGAAAATCATGCATCCAAAATTGTGATGCTTTCTGGTTACTTACCTTTACAATTTACATGAGGCTTTAGGTGAACACTTGTGAAATGATCCTTCAATTTGCAGAGTTTAGAAGGTTGTTTTGAGTCCGTGCAAAGTGGGCAATGAAACAGCTTTCCATTACACTGACATTCTTTCCATTTATTACAACGGCGAAAAGACAAAGCTATATCGCTAACGCCTGTTCGTATTGAACAATGGAGATGCTAAAAATAGGAAGGAACGATGTATCACAGTTTGTCTACAAACGGCTGTAATTTTCTCCTCAATAAACAACTGAAATAACACTGATCAAATGTTACTCACAAGGTCGTCATGATCATGGTTGCCTTCACCATCCTCCATACTTATGCGTAGCTAGACCAACGAAACATGCCGATTTAATATGAAGCTGTTATCTAAATCAGCGTTATAACCGGACCAGTAGTTGGAAACCAACTTAAACAAGACTAAAATTGGTCTATCTTGCTGCGGTCCGAATAACAGGAATAAGTGACACACCGTGTTTTATATTATTTTGTAAAAAGTGTAACGGGACCGAGAAATGGCGAGCAAAGACCGGAAACAGAGTTCACTCAAGAGGCCCAGAAGCTTGTTCTGCGAACCCCCAACTAAATAGCACGATTATATGTAGTTCGCTCTCGTGAGGAGTGTCGATACATTCATACATACATACATAAACGTTATTTAACCGAATTTCAGAGTAGCAGAGTAGTATATTCCCAAGTTATTTCACCATTGTCATCACATAGGTCTGAGATGTTTTCAATGTCCAAGTCAACGAAGTAATCATAAAAAACGGAGTTTCCTTTTATTTGTATATATCTATTATTCCAAATGTGTTGATTATATATATCATTTGGTTCATCACTATTACTTTCTGATATCTCTGACCAGGTTATTAGTACACTCTTGTAAAAGGATGGAACGATATTTGGTATCCTTTTTCTATCAAAATTTATCTTTATTTGGTGAAATCCTCCTATACTTTTAAGATATGTGGATGGAATTTTACTTAAATTCTTATTTTCTTCATTGGATCGGAATAGTTTAATTGCCCATTTGGCTCGATTAGCTTTTATACAGGCTTGAAAATCCGGCAGTTTTAATCCTCCTAACTCATAATCGCCAATTAACGTACTGTGTTTGATTTGTGTTTTTTTTCCATTCCATATGAAATTTTGTACTGTACTCTCTATTATCTTAACAAAATCTTCTGAAACATGAAGCACGGAACAAACGTAGAGCAATTTAGGTAGCGCGAGGGACCTCAAAACTTGGATTTTACCATAAAAACACGTACTTTTTTAAGTTCCAATATTCTGAAGTAGGAAAACAAAGGCAAATATCATGTGGTATCTGAAATTATCTACCATTTTTTTCCAAAAATAGCACAAAAACAGTGTTGAAGGAGAATTTTTTACCAGAAAAAATATTCTTCTTTATTTAATAACCAGTTGATGAAATGGTAAAAATTCAGCTGACTGGGTCACAAGAAGTCCACAGAAATTTCCAAGGACATTTTACCTATGTACATGGGTAGGAATTCATATTACAACCAACAGAGTCTGAAAATGTCCACGGAAATTTCCAAGGACATTATGGAAGAGTTAAATACCGAGAACGGAGGCAATGAGCCACATAAAGCCCGAGGGCCTGCGGCCCTCGGGCTTTATGTGGCTCATTGCCGACGTTCGAGGTATTTAACTGTTTTATTATATGATTGACAAAGGTTTCCAAACAAAGATATTAGTCTACTTCTAATCCCGTGGGCTATAACACGCTTGGAGACACGGTTAAGAGCCTCTGCAAGGATGCTGGCATTAAAGGTCATTTTACGAACCACAGTCTTCGAGCAACAACAGCGACACGCGGGTTGGTTAAAGGTATTCCTGATAAGCTAATAATGGAGAGAACAGGCCACAGGGACATTCGGTCCCTGCAACGCTATCAAAGGCCTAGTATTGAGCAAAAAATAGAAATATCTAAAGCATTTGAAAGTAACGTGTCTCTAAAAAGGCAACACAAGCCAAACGAGGAAGATTCCGAGCCAGATCATGGGGTTGTCAAGAAGTGTAAATCTGATTCCTCCGGCGGCATAGAAACAAATGGTAGAAATATCTCTTTCTTTAATTGTACATTGAATATAAGCAAAGACTTTAATGTTGTTTAGTGAACATTGCATAGGATTGACTACTTCAGTGATGGACATAGTAGGACCATGGTCAAATTTAAATAGTGAAAACTAGTTAAATTGTGTGTAAAAATCTATAGGCAGCCTAGGAAGCGATTTGATTTCAGGTCAGGAAAAAGTAGGATTGATGAATTGAATTCAGTAACTTATTATATATTCAAGGGTTTTATAAGAAAAGTTTCCGGGTTTTATCTAGATAAAACCCGGAAACTTTTCTTATAAAACCCTTGAATATATAATGAGTTATTCAATTCAATTCATCAACCCCGCTTTTCCCTGGCCTGAAATCAAATCCCTACCCGGGCTTTAAGTTTCTATTGTTATAGTTTGAGGTATGTAAGTGAAATAAAGCATCATGAATAACAATGGAAACCGAGTCAATCATATAATAAACCTATATACATGGTAAGAATTCACATGAATAACTGAATGGGTCTGAAAATGTCCACGGAAATTTCCAAGGACATTCTACTTATGTACATGGTAAGAATTCACATGAACAACTGACTGGGTCTGAAAATGTCCACGGAAATTTCCAAGGACATTCTACCTATGTACATGGTAAGAATTCACATGAACAACTGACTGGTACTGAAAATGTCCACGGAAATTTCCAAGGATATTCTACCTATGTACATGGTAAGAATTCACATGAATAACTGAATGGGTCTGAAAATGTCCACGGAAGTTCCCAAGGACATCCTACCCATATACATGGTAAGAATTCACATGAACAACCAACAGAGTCTGAAAATGTCCACGGAAATTTCCAAGGACATTCTACCTATGTACATGGTAAGAATTCACATGAACAACTGATAGGGTCTGAAAATGTCCACGGAAATTTCCAAGGACATTCTACCTATGTACATGGTAAGAATTCACATGAACAACTGACTGGGTCTGAAAATGTCCACTAATGATACTAATTACTGCTCCATCATTGTTATTCTTGGAATTGTCGGCAATTAATCTTCTTGCCTCGCCCATAAATATATTTCTCTGGGCTTCCTCTGTGTATAGCCCCACAATGCTGGCATCAAACTTGAATGCTGCTTTCAACAGGTCCAGATCCTAGCAAAATAAAGACTGCCTTTGTTATTCAGTGATTTTGAGGATGAAAATTTTCTACATTGTGCCAAAAATTACACTTCAGGTGTAATAATAATAAAGCTTCAGTCCTAAACTTCACTGTGTATAATTTACCTTTTCATCATTACTGTTTCATTAGAAACACCGACGCAGCTCACACTAGTTCCTAAACTTCAGTAAAGTTCTATATTGACACACCAAAATTAAGACTGACCTTGGTTGATGTTAGTCTTTGACTATTTTAGTAGCTGTGTCAGCTTGAATTGCTTGTAATACAATAAGACAGTGCATTTACCTTGATTGCATCCAATTTCCAGCACAGTACCATTGGCTGGGAGAAAATTGTCTAGAAGCTTTTCCTTCAGCATTTCTTCACTCTCAGCAATTAAAATATTTCTGCAATTCACTTCAACATTGCCAACAAAAAGGATCTTCAAACTTTCAGTTGCACTCGTGAGTGTATTACCTACAATGATAACAGAATAATACTATACTATAATAATCAATACTTTTCCTTTGTGCATACAGATCACCAGATAATGAGACTGAAAGAAACTGTTGCACAATTAGTACTGTTCTAAGGTTTTCTTATTGTAGGTGAACTCCCTCTAAGACAGACTCCTTCAGGACTTGCAACAGCTGTCCATCTTGGAAAGGTGTCCATCTTATTGCTGGTTTTCACGTGACGTCATCAAAACATCAAAATCTAAACTATAGATCGCATAAAGGCATTTCTCAAGTATGTTTTAGAAGTCAATGTTATAAGCCACAAAAAAAAAATTCGAGTCATTTCGATGTTTGGTTCCCGAATTATGAAGTTTGAGTTTGTGTCACGCAATACCGTCACGTCTATCTAAATAGCGATCAAAATAGTAAAATAATTTACTTTAAATGAAATATTTTCCCTTAGACACGTTTAAAATATCTATTCAAAGTATATTTAAGTGACAAATAGTCAAACATATTAAATATTCCATCATTTTAAGCCTTTGGAATTACGTCCGCCATGATGGTGTACCAACTAGACCTTTTGCATATAAGACATGTGTCCCGTGTCCCAAAATGTCTCACTTATACCCGGGCATTGTTATTCAGGCACGCGGAAATGAGTATATCCCGCTTTGCTAGCGGTTTTCATGTCGGCTCTAATGTTCCATTTCTGCCATACTTTTGCTTCAGTTTATACCTACGCTGAAAAATATGTGTTTTATATTTCGTGTTTCATTTATCAGAAACAATCATTTAAAACAATATGGACTACTGCAACGATACTGCGGTCATTGTGTGAAGGGGCACTTATAAAAAACGTAGCTTGTTTTACAGTTATACATTCGATTAGCATTCAATAGACCGTTCCCGAACTCGCTTGGGTGATCACGAAATGGTGTCAAGTTGAGGCGGGCCTCGATTTCAAGCGATTTCGGGAAAGGTTTATTCATCGCGAGAGACGCCATCGAGATATGAATTTGCAAGATGATTGTGAAATAATACCAAAATACCATTTACAACCCGCATTTTTGTGATAAGGCGATCACCTTGAATCGCAATGCATTATGGGGCGTCCAGGGGCAAAGTAAAACAAAAATATCGGGTGCCTGTGATAAGGAAAGTATTGTTCATTCGTCTCTTCATTTTCCATTATGTGATGAATAAAATGCTTATGGTCGCCAATGCTATAAAAAACCTTGTGGTATTATATTTGCCCCCTGCCAAAATGGGGCTTTTGTTTGCAAACATTGAGTAGACTATAGTTAGAGTTCTTCCAATGATTTTCGTGAAACACTTTGCTGACAAAATTGCAATTAAGTGCAACGTTTTATAACACTGAAGGAAAACTAGTGAATAGCGCGAGCTAATTAACAAAATTAATAACAAAATATCAGGATTTCTTTTGCATTTAATTTTTCTTACGCAATACCAGCACGATTTCAGCTTCCTTTATGATACAGTTTCATTTAAATTACACTCGATTGTGTCTTTGTATAGTTAACTGTGTTTATAAAATATCGTTCAAAATGAAATCTTAAAAATAGAAAAACGAAAAAACAAATGAAACATGTATAAAGGTAGACCTTCATCAATAGACCAGTGGTTTCAAATAAAAAGACTAGTCGTGAAACCTGCCTAACTATGTAGATGACCCAGTAATGATGAAAAGGTAAATTATACACCGTGAAAAGATGGAAAAACTTACTGACGTTTCGGACGCTAGTCCTTCGTCGGAGTAAAAGAGAAAGAAGTGGATGATGTAGATGACCAGGAGTTTAAGCTACCAAATGGAATAAAATTCCAAAATTTTACCGAGAGGAAATAGAAACTACTAAGGTCTACTGATACCTTAATCAGAATCTGAAAGATTTTGCCACTTGGCAACAGCTTTCTTATGGGCGTCAGCGGCTGATTTCACGCTTTCCATCATACCTGGAAGCATGTCAAAGACGCTATCAATCTTCGAATTTTTGGTGTCCTTCTTTTTCTTCTTTTTTGGGATAGCTTCTGTAGGACAAAAATGACTACAGGTTATAAAACACATGCCTTTCAGATTAAGATTAAGAGAAAAAAAGGAAGGAAAGGATGAAAGAAAAGTAAAAGCACAATGCGAATTTCATATTATATGTATGGCATATATAATAGCATTTTAAAAACAACTCAGCATACATTCAAAACCCACCTTGATCACCGACATCCAAGTCGTCCATTAACACTGCATCGATTTCTTTTCGTTTCTCTCTTTTCTTGGTTTCTTTAAGCCATTTTGATGCATCTATATCCTTTGAGTTTGTTTGTTTTGCTGGTTCATAGATATAGGACTTATCGGTGTCCCCTTCGTCATTATCTTCAGCACTTGAATTGTACACTTCCTCTAAATCCACACCTTTTGAAATGTTAGAGGTGGAAGGGGCAGAACTGGTAGCGGAACCGCACGAGTCTCGAGTTTCAGAAGTACTCTTCTTATCCTCCTTGTCGCTATATATTGTCAAAACGAAAAAAAAAATAGCATGTACTTTGAAATATAATTTTCGGTGAAAATGATCGTCTGGGTTTTCTGCAAAATGATATACTTACAACTTTTTAATTTTCCTTGAAATTCGTTTCAAAGCTGCTTCTCGTGCCCACATTTGAATAGTAAAGCTTGGCACCTTCTGGTAAGTGGGAGGCCATCATCTCCACGTATCTTAGAACTCTGCCTGGAAGCCGCCCAACATTCCCCACGGCTTGTTTGATAATTAGGAGCTCTTTATCTTCTATGGGGACTTTTGCTTTAGGCGACAAGCGCTTCTTGTTGTTCTGAGTTGGTTGTTCGGTGCCTTTCTCTTTGTTTTCATCAGGTATAATAACTGGACGCCCAGTCATTGCTGGTTCAAGGAAGATATTTCTTTTGGGATCCATCGTGAAACAGTTTAACTCGTCTTTCTGTACGTGCTGGACAGCTGGATGCGAAGTATACGAGATTTTGCAATGCTTTTGGTGTTTTATTCATACTAAAAAGGTGTTACTCGGAATAACAGTTGGTATGCGATATTCACCTCAACACAAATTTTTAAGCCAAAAATGTACAATGATCACACGTTACACAATGGTTTGGTTACGTTTATCAGCAAGGTGGTAGTAATATCCATGGTTGTGATGGATCAAAATTAAAGGGCGTGATCATAGCAAGTTTTCATTATTTTTTGGATAGGCATTTATTCATGATTACTGAGATCACAATGTCCGCCTTGCATTTTGAGTCATTCAGTGTGAAAACCATTCATATTAAAAAATTTTCGGGTACAAACAGCTCTTTGCGTTCTTGTACTGGAAAGTTTGAGTGATCACAGTCACCATTGTTATTTATTCATCTAAGATATGCTACCACCATTTCCTTTTTTCTTTGGTCAAATTCCAGTGATTGTTCTGACATTATACCAAATTCTGAATTTTGAAAGTTTTAGCATGGCTTGTTTCATAACAATGTTAGTCGTTCAGATTTTGGATGAATATCCACTTGATGTCCTGGATCGTATGGGTGTCTTTGGTCCCTAAATGAACGGTGGTAGAGATTATTATGTGTCCTTATAAACTCGCCAATAAAAGTTTGGTATCTAACCGGAGAAACTATAGAAACATTTGAAGAAATCGTGATAAGAATGAGAATACCGATACTGAACTTATGTGGTCTTATTGTTTTGTTTTTTTTTTAAACAAATCAATTCACTTTACAGGAGTTTATGTTTCTGGTGAAGTGGAAAAGCTACAGCTCTTTTAAAAACACATGGGAGCCGGAGGACCATATTTCTAAACCACTGCTGGATTATTTTAACAACCCTAAACCATCACAAGAACTTATCCAAGAACTTTTAGATGTGTTAAGAAGCTCTCTTATCTCAGCACTAAAAGGAAAAGCTGTTGTGCAAACTGTAACCCTTAATTTCCGTCACGATGTCTTCAAATGTCTATTTAATGCTAAAAGGAGAGTTAGTCTTTGGAAAATGGCTTCTATATGATTTAGATGATTTAAAAAAATGCAAATTTCCCCAGGAATGGTACAGTATGTATGATATTCATGGTGATGGATCAAAGGTCCATTTTCCTGTGAAAATGAGATATTTTCTGGGCAAAACACCCAAAACACACTACTGTGATAAGAATGGCAATGTGCAAGAGTGTTCTCCTTCGTATATTGAGAAGGTCAGTGTAAAATTTGCAAGGGTTCCAGGTACATGTATTAAATAGATAGGTGTTTTACAAATTAAATGTGATATGTCTGAACTTTGATTTAGCACTGAATTGTTGTTCATGTATCATGAGGGTGAACTCAACTGTCCAATTTTTCCAGCTCTTCAATTAACCTTGCTTTCTTCAATTTGTCAATACCTTTCATGCGGATATTGTTGTCATTGCATTTCCTCTTTAAAAGCTTTTTAAGTTGAGAAACAGATTGTTTATTATAATTGTCCTCACTTTGCTGTCGGGTAGGAGCTGGGATTGGGCAGCTAGTGCTTTCCATATCTGGGTTGTCTTTTTTCCTTTTTTCAGCACGCTTCTCTCTGATTTCTGAGCCCCAGTACTCTAGATTTGTTTTTCTGTAATTCTGTTTGACTCTTTCATGTTTTCTGAGTGTATGCTGGCATTCTTCTAACAAAAGAATGTCTCTTGTTCCATCCCATTTGTTAGACTTATGAAAAAAAATTTTTTGCTGTGTCATTCTTCTTCTCAACCCCCTGACCTGTAAATTTTTTTACTGAGTTATATTTAGTAATGAAAGTGGGGATATGGTAGGGAATCATGTGCATGTATGGAGTCACTCTTGGTCTTTCATAGCCAGTTCGTTTACCCCTGAGGGAACAGAAGAGATTGATCCACTCACAACCTTGAGAAAAAATTTTGTCTGCATCACCTGATTTTGGAGTAAATTCTGAAATGATGTTGTAAAGTTTCTCAAAGGAAGTCCAGATTTTTTTTTACTGTGTAACAAGTTTCAGGATTGAGAATGCCATCCAGTTTAGAGGCAAGTTCCTTTAAAAAAATTTTTTTGTCATTTCCTAACAAACTAGTAAAATCTCTGATTTCAGTCGCTGCATTATCAGCATTTTTTCCCCTCCATATTGAGAATGAAACTCCACATTCATTGATTGCTTTTACTAACATTTGTTCAAAGGAGGTATCAGTAGGATTGTTCCCAGTTCTTGAGAATTCCTCGAGTGCATCTCTTTCGCAGACCTCAAATACTAATTTTTTTAACAGTTTATCTGTGATTCTTAAGAGGAGATGTAACTCATCTGGTATAATGTGGTCTATATCAATGTTAATTAAGGGAGGTCGAATGCATCCCTAGTTTGCAGAGGCTGCATTTTTACAGCATGATTTAATATCTTCTCGTGATCTTTGATATGATTCACCCTTATAAAAGTCTTGATCCTTTGATGTGTCCCACCTGTCTATAGCACTGACTTTACACCACAAACAAGAGTAGATGGAATTGGCAGCATTTAACCCCATAACCAATAATAACAATTTGTAATCTCCACCTAGGAATACTTCTAGTTTGTATTCATTTCCTTTTACTTCAATTTTAGCTTGTGATATTAAGTTATTTATTTCCTGAAATAGATTTGAAAATGACTCTGAAATAGTATCATAGCTCTCTTCTCCATTGACCACTCCAACTACATTGTTACCCTTTGAGGGCATTATTTTCTCCCCTTGTTGAAGAATGGAAAAAGTCACAAGGATAAATGTGGTTGATTTTGTCATTTTAGACCCATCTCCACTAAACTTAATTTGTACTAATTCATCAGGAAAACAATCTGGATCTTCTTCTAACATTGATTCAAGCCTGTTTTTCAGCACAACACTTAAATTCAATTGTGCACCAGGGCATCTACCAGGCGTTCTCTCTATGTGTACAACTTTGTTCATGTCTTGTCTAAGTTGTTTTATTAGATAAGACTTTGGTAAACCATCTTGAATCATTGTTAGCTCATGATAAAATTCATCTGCAATGAAAAATGTATCCAGGAGGTAAAGTACTTGTTCTAGTTTCTGTTTATCCTCAATGTCAAGGTCATCATACTTCAATGTATGATTTTTGCCGGCTGAATCAACCAAATTCACTGAGTTAAGGTTGAGACCATATGTCTCACAGAACCAAAGTGCACATTGAATTCTGTTTTTAAGTTCCTTGATCTTTCTATTGGCCTGTTTTTTCCCCAACCTCATTGATTTTTTTGCCTCTGCATGATTGATCATTTTGAAGTTGTTCGATGTAATCAATAAGCTGTTTATTAATTTTCTCATTTTCAATGACTTCATCCTTGATGTTGTTCAGTTCTTCAATTAAACTTTCATATAGATCTTGTTTTTCTTTCTCTAAAAACATGAGCCATTTTAATCGATTTTTAGTCATAAAATGTGACCTTACATGGATTTATGTAACTGAATATCTAATGAGGTCCCTGTGTATGAATTGACTGGGGAAGCCTGGAACCGAATAGAGAACTGTTTACAACATGGCGGATAGAAGTAGCGTTTTCGCGAAGATTTCGGTCTATTTTTCAGCAAATGTGGTTTTATTCGTTTTAAAAATGGCGTATCGCTGTTCTTGAGGATCTTGGAGTTATCAGAGAATGTTGAGGCAAACGGAACTAAGTTAATGGTAGGTTTTTAGATATAAAATGACATAATTCGACCGACAGTTATTCGAACTTTCTATAATCGGGTGATCGGAGTAAGTTTAATTGCAAAAATTCTTTTGTTGAGGTAAAGAAGAAGGGGCATTTTCGGGAAATCTGCACTTTCACAAAGGCTTTATATACACACAATATTATTTAGAACTTTTGTCAATGGGACCAGGTTACCATATTTAAATGCTTAAAAACTTCCAACCATAAGCGACTTTTATACGCGAATATCTCAAAGCTAGTACACCAGGACCGCTCAAAGACTTTTATATATACTAAATTATCGCTTAAAAAATAATCCCCATACATTTTATTATAAGGTCGTCCATTTTTAAAGGGCTCGGCGTTAAACTGCGCGTGCGCGTAAAATTCCATGTCGCAGATTTCTGGCGATGTTTGAGTTGACTGGGGTTTTTGGCATTGCGTTGGAAGGCGGCTGCTGGAACTGTCCACGGCGCTTATCTGGAGATGACGATCGTTTGACCTTTTTGTTCCATTGCTCGGTTGATCCAGAATAGAGATCGAGATCATCACAGCACATTTTTTTTCTTTTTCGTTTCAATTGCATGACAGCCCGTTTTCGTATTGTGTCGCCATATAAACGGCACCTAGCTTGAATAAACGTTTTTTGAAGAGACACAAATTCATCGACGCGGAGATGGTGTTTTCCATTGAAGTCGTCTGTTTTCATTAACTTCATGTAGTTCTCGATCGTACCTTGGGTTGTTACTTCTTTTGATTTTTTTTAGATTTGAATCTTGATTTTGAAATTTTACAGAGGAAAAAATTACTCCACAAAGGTGCAATTGGGAGAAGACGCTTTAAGTATTCCATGAACTCTGGTGAATAGCATCGGTTTTCGTCTTTTCCCATGACAAGAGTACTGGAACGTTCTTCCATGCTGTCAGTTATCTCAAACAGCTTCTTTGCAAATGGACCTTTAGCATCAGGTTTTGTAAAAGACTCGTCCATGTTAACACAGTCATCTTTGCATTTGTGTTCTATCTGAGGTTCCTCTTTGTTTAATTTCTCAATTTTTTGTTGAATTCGTGTATATGCTTTTTGAACTTGGGGACAGTTGTGGGAGGTCAGAAAGAGAAGGGATATGTCTTCAAGAATCTGTTGGAACTCATCAAATGTACAGGCATTTACAAGAAGAAATATTGAGTACAGCAAGAAAGAATACCATCGTTTGCTGTTAGTTTTACATATTTTTTTGCAGATGGTACTTGCGTTGTGCATCAAATGGCTACAACAGATATGAGGTGTCATTAAGGTAAAATCCTTCTCACTTCCTTTGCCGTGAACTATTCGCCAAGCTCGCTCGAGGTACGATAGCACAGTTTCTTTATTAAATTCCTGGAGGCATGCTAGTAGTATGGCTTTTCCCTGATCACTGACTATTTGCATTGGCGTTCGAACATTGTTGTGACCAAACAATAGCCCCTCAGCGTACCTAAAGGATTGCAAGAAGTGTTGAATAGTGGGCACGTTGTGACGGCTCGCTATCAATTCTGCAACTGGTAAAGGTGGTTTTCCGGCAACAGGGCTGGGAACGACCAACGTGTAGTACAAAACTCGATTGCCATCCCAATTGGATATGATGGTACCTGTAGCGTCAAGAAATGCCACCATGCTGCGGCAGGTGTCGTGCCAAAGGCGAATCTGTCCTTCGGTCCAAAGATGAACGACAAGTGGAGAGGCAGCTATATATTGCACATATCCGTTTATTTTAAGCGAAGAAGATCCTTCTTCGTTCATGAATGCTTTGCGCATTGAGTCCAATGACACAATGGCATTGTCATTCAGTCTCAACGAACGCCTAGCTTCACTAGCAATTTGCTGAACAACATTGGCACCTGACCAATTACCAGCACTAAATGACGAACTCTCAATGTTGTCTACTTTTTCATTGTGAGCAGTGGAGAGTTTTTCAGATGTTTTTTTTAAATGTTGAACCATTTCTTGCCTTGTTTCGCCGGCTAGGGACGAGCCTTTCTAATGCTCAGGTCGTGCTTCACATCGCCGTTAAAAGTAATATGCAAAATACGCTGCCTCTCTTCACTGCATAACATGAAAACTTTAAATTGAGGGCAGGTTTTGAAAGCACAGCGGCCACTTGCAATAAATGAATAACTGGCATTGCTCTGTCGACTAGAAAATCGCTTAGCTTTGTGTCCTTTAAATACAAAAGGGCAGTATGGGTTGAGTTTGTTCAGATATTTGTAAACGATATCAGTCCATCCATTAGCCAGATGCGTTCGGCGAGAACGAGATGGTTTAATCTTATCCCAATCAAATGATTCCATAACGGATGTTGAGTTATTGGGTACCGATGCAGTGAAAAACACCCTGTCTGTCGTAGTAATAGAACGAGTAAGTCTGGAAACAGTCTCTACTGTCTTCCTTCATAAGAAAATAAAAAGTTATTATCAGAAACGTGATCTAAAGAAAGGGTACCTTTAAAAAATAACTACCGCCAATGTCTAATAGCCAACATCTATTAGAACAAATAATATGACATACCTTTAGTGTCACTTCTTCACATGGAACATTAAGCCCATTTGCGTCATCATTATTTGGCTAGAATACGCAAAGGGGAATTTTATATTAGTGAAAAACTTGCACAAAGAGACAAGGGGTTTTCCGTTACAATAAAAAACTTTTAGGTCAGAAACATGACAAAAACAAGCATTCTGTTAACCACTATGGTTTACTGTCTGTCACGAAAAAAAACATGGTAAGATGGGTCAGTGCATCGTCAGTATAACAGTCGCTAGTTCAGAATAATAAGTGAGCATAAAATGGGCTACCACTGTACACTCGCTCACCACTCAATCGACGCCATCATTCTGTCGTTCAAGGCATACCTTTGTAATTAATGATTTTTTTCCTACCTCAAGCACTATCGTTGGTTTGAGTTTTTCACCCCAACTGTCCATTTCAACATCATTTGTTGGCTGCAATTTGGCAAAGAAAAACAATATATTTGTTTGTTTATGCAGCGGCTCTGGCTATTTCAAACGAGATGCACAGTAAGGTTGATGTAAGTTACCTCTGCCAATGGAGCTGTGGTATCTTCTTGTGTCTTTTTTTGTTCCGCCACAAGATTCTTCTTCTCCTATTTTGAACAAAATCTTTAGTCTTGATTATTTAGAGCAGGACTTACGATTTTTGGTAAATAAGTATCCTACCTTGGAAACCGTATCTGCTAGCTAAACTCTTTACGACGCTTGGCTTGGGTTTTCTTTTAGGAAACAAGAGTGGAGTGACCACAAAACCTTTCAGTTTAACTGATTCCTAAAAATTTTAAACGAAAAACGAAATGTTAAACGATATTGAGTTCTTGAAGTTAACTTTGAGTTTTAGTTATTCTAGACATTTCATATGAATTTCCATCGTGTTAACCTTTACCAAATAAGTCATTTGCTCTGGGTTATCGACGTATCTTGTTTAGAGTGCACGCACTAAAACCGTGAACATTAAATAGTACTAATTAGTACTATTTCATACAGAATCCTTTGTTTTCTATTGTTTAATTATCACTATTTAGCGCTAAAAAATAGTATTTGTTTCACGGATATAATGTGAGCACTCTATTATCGAAATACCGTCACTAGAAAGGTATTCCGTAAGACTCCATTCTAGTAAGTTGTTTCACATATTTGGTAAATATCTTGGTAATATAAAAAGGTAGACTTACTTCTCGTTTTCTCCTCAGACTTCGTTTGTTTTCAAAAACCTACATTGGAAAACAGCAGTGAACATAAGCATAATATGTGCGCTATGTTAAATGAAAGAGGAAAGGTTATTGTAAGAAACAAATTAAAAAGAAATATGAAACTTAAGCATATTTACGTTGCTTTTCTCTTGGACAGCTTCAAATGATTCTTTTACAACTTTTAGGCCTTTGGACAGACATTCGTACTTGTTTTTAGTATAAATGCCATCAAAGCTCTACCGATTGAATTGAAAAATTTAAGTTCATTGTCTCTAACATGTGCCAGATAGAATCCAAATAATATAATACTATATAAAATATAATAGATTTTTTACTAGGACATACAATAGAATATTTCAAAACGTTCTGGCTAGTACTATGGCCTTCATCACTTTTGAAAACGTTTTGAAAATTTTTATTATAAGCCAGACTCAAAAAACCATTAATTGGAGTAAAGGATGTCATCCTTTAATTTTTAAACACCATCCATGAAATATTTGTTTAAAAGGCTATATTATTATTGTAATGTAATGCACAGTTATATATAGTCCATTTCAATAACGTCTCAATGCACAGTTATATACCGAACTAATTACAAAGCTAGAACATTCTCGCCTTGATCATTTTAAGACCCTGAGTGATTGTCCGGCTGGAATTCGAACCCCGTCCTCCCGGTTGACAGATCTGATGATCTTCCAACCCGTCATTCGATTCATTCTTTCAGTTATTTGGTTGTGCCGTTGACCCGGGAGGAGGAGGTGGGACTCAGGGGTAAACTTACGGGGATGCTCCCATTCATTCACGCACTCATTCACAACATTCCATTAAACAATTCATACCTTCATTCATTTATTCATTCATGCATATCTTCATTATATCATTCATTCATTCAATTCATGTCATTCACTCACTAATCGTTTTATTCACGCACTCATCCATAACATTCACCCATCCATCCATTCATTTATTCATTCATCTTTTTCAACTCACACTCAATTATTTATTTTTTCATTTGTGCACTTATTTATGACAATCGGCCATTTGTTATTCCACTCTAGTTGCGTCCATCAAACCATTCTTTAGCAACTTTTGTATGTATCCATCCATTTGTTCTTTTATTAAGTGATATGGACCATTAGAAAAATGATAAGGGTGGGGTAATGGGGAATTTCCGACTTGCAGGATTTTATTCCCCTTTTGTCCTTCTATATATTTGTTAGACATTTGCAAATTTATTTTTCCGTTTACTTCTTAGTTCGGTTCTTCTTGTTTTATTTTATTTACTCCTTCATTCATGCTTACATAAATTCATCCAATTCACAGATTTCTGCTCATAACTGCCGGTGGAGTCAGGACTTTATAAAAAGATTTCTTTAGAAAAGAAATTTTGTACTCTTTGAATGATAATCTTGTAGGTGATAAACATCATTATTGTTCATATTGTGGTTTTCATTTAGACATTGAAATTGCCAGAAATATCTTTTTACTCGGATTTGTGAATTATAAACTAAAATTTTCAGAATTTGGATAGAGGATGGTTATGTTTACACAGTTTATCAATGAATGGGAATGAATGGGAATATTTTAGTACATCGTAACGCTGGTGTTATCAAATTTTAGAAATTGTAAAAGAAAATTGTAATTAATCTTATCTTTTTCTCCTTTCCTATTTCAGACCAATTATTGAGTTATTATTGTTAATCAAAAACGATTTATTAACAATGAATATCATTATTATTCATGCATTTTCTTCATTTTCTTTTTTTTCTTCTTTCCATCATTAATGCAGTCGTATTCATCTATTATTTAATCCGTCAAAATTTTATTCGACTCAATTAATGCGACCATTCATCCATTTACGTGTCGATCCACCCATTGAATGCATCCAGTCCGATTTATACAATAACTTGCTTTATTTATTAGCCGTGATTTATTAGTCGTCATTCATTAGTTCATGCATTTGATTATCTTCTATCAATTCATGCTCACATTCCCAGGTACTTTTCTATTCATTTAATATAACAAAAAACATTCATCATTCTGGCGTTTATCTTATTTTTTGTTTTACAATGATTGACAACATAATTGAAAACAATTAAAACCTATCCAAAATGATAAGATAAGAATTACCGGATAACGTAATTTAAACAAAGGTTATGATACGCCGAGGGATATACTACTCTCTGAACTGTCAAAGTTGAGGAATTGTAACCCTAGACTGTAGCTTAGTTGAAAAGTATAATAGTATAGTATAGCACATGTGTGGCTTTATATGTCGAGGGTTCTCACTGATAAACTGTTTCTTTAGCTTATTGTGGTATGTTAACGCAGCTTTTGTTGCATTTGTTTATGGCCATTACCATTAAGTACACATACAAGCTTTGCCCACGCTCTGAGTTTCCGAGCTGGAATATAGCTGTCCTCATAAATATAACATACTTTGTCCCCAAAAAGTTTCATAAACTTTTGTTAAAAGTAACAATAAAAAATTAGTTTAATCATTTAAACAGTTCAGACGGTTTGTTTTGGCTCTGTTATCTCGGCATACCAAACTGCTTGATAGCTGGTAAAAATCTTGATTGGCATGAACTCTGACATGTTTGGCCGGAAACCATTTTCAAAAACAAAATCAAAATCCATTCAAATCAATAAAAAAAACTTATAAATTTTGGACAAATATATGAACCTACCTCGCCTTTTCTTGAGAGAACGCTACGAACACTGTTTTTTTCCTGAAAATTTAGTGCGTAGCTTCTAGCACCGCCGATGTCCTTTGTCCAAGCGTCGTAGACGGCTTTCACTTCCCGTGCTGAACATTCAGTCCTTCTGAAATATTCTTGAGTCGATCTTACAATAAAGCCATCTTTTTTGGATATCGATGGCTTTTCATTTTCATTGAAAAACCAACCAAAGATGGTTCCAAGTCTCAGATAGTCTATTGAGTGCTTTTGCAAATGACGCTTGGCCTGAAACAACGTGATGATCTTAAATGTGCTATCAATTAACTACAAATTTTACAAATCAACCAATGAATAACGTAAGTTTACTTACCTTAAAATATTTTTATTTTCAAAAGAAAAGCTATGGTAGAAAGAACTTGAATGAGAATTGAAACTAAATGCGCTATAAGAGTCAATAGCGGCGCTACCTCACGCAAAAGATAAAGATCAAGTGCGTGTTAACGTTAATTTTTAACTTAAAAACTTAAACAGTCAGTTTTATTTCTTATAGATCTTTTAAATAGTATCATTCAATCAATAAAAAATTAGACTTTGATTTATAAGCTGATATTCTTTAAACAATACATAACGACACTCGACGGGCGAGAGCATTATCTAATTTGTCCCATATACTGAACGCATTCCTTTAAAAAAATGTTGATATAAGAATGTGTTTTCATTGGAAAGCATGGTAGATGACACAAAGAAGAATAGTATACATCAAATTCATATCTTACAATGCACGATAGTAAAGATAACTGTTTAAGTTAAGTTTACTTCATACAAGCATGTCAATGTTCATGATACTTATTTGATACTCAATGACTACTAAAATATATATGTTTAATTTATTTGGCACAACTAAAACACGAAACTCCATAAATTAAGTTAGTACAGATAATAATCTTATTTGAGTTGCATAGGATGCATTATATGACATTTTTGAGTTGGCTGCCGAGTTGGCTGCTAATTTCAGCCCAGTTAAATCATCGGATACGAAATAATAATCTAGTCTACGATGTATTACCTTGTTTGTCTGACTACTTTTACCTTGCCCTTTGCCCCGCCAGGTGAAACGTTTTGCTTTTGGATTTCTCAGTCTCCAAATATCACAAAGATCCAAATTCATCATAACAGTTTCTAAAGTTTCTATTGAGCGCACTTTTAAGGTTGGATTTCCACCGGAGGCTTCTAATTCCTGGTCAAGGATGAAATTGAAATCCCCTCCCCATACAACGTGAGAATCTATTGGATACTCTATTTACTTAAGAGTTCTACTATTTCATTCATCAGAGTAACTTGTTCATTTTCTAGATTTGGAAAATATGTATTAATGAAAAGAAAAATTTCTCCTTGTACTTCACTTCATACTATGACGTATCTGCCATTTTTGTCTACTATCTGTTCACGGGATTTGCAATTCAGTCTGCTTTCGAATATTGTCGCACCTCTGCTTTTTGATATCCCATGAGACATCACTGAATTGCCTTTTGTTGTCTTTGACCACTCATCTGCTATTTCTTGTGTGCTATGAGTCTCTTGTAAGAAAGCGACGCCATTACCACCTCCATTATTAAATATCCAATTAAATATCTTTTTGTTTTTCTTATACTCTCTTAGGCCTCGAACGTTAAGAGATAATAAATTAAAACTACATTGGTTCATTGGTGTTAAATACAGAATAGGGATTCTGATTGGCCATGACAACAAAGCGACAATTTATAGCATTCCCAAACAAAAAATACAAAAGACAAACAAACAATAACTGTTTTCTACTAACTCTTAGTAAAGAATAATAAAATAGAAAAAACTAGAAAACGTATTTACTAAAGAAATGATTAATAATTTGGGGCTACTCGTCCGTTTAATAAGTTCTCCCTACCGCGATAGATTCTAGACAGAAATTTGGCGAATATTTTTTAGATAAGGAAAAGAAGCATGTAATTAAATTAGATTAGATTGGTAAAAATAAACCTAGCATTCAAAAATATATCTGTTTATACAATTAATTTTTTGCCTACCGGCCATAATTGTCCTCTAATATATACATATCAAAACCATTGCATACATTTGATGACATTTGATATTGGTGACCGGGACATGATTTGGATCACTATTGCGCTTGCGCAGTTAACTAGATTTCAAAGATGGCGGACCGAGGAAATATATCGAAAGCCAAAGGTTGACAGAAATTTGTATGAAGTAGAAGTGAAGGAAGTAGACAAGGACAGAAAACGGCTAAAAATTCATTTTGTTGGATATGGAGACGAGTTCGACGAGTGGCGTGATTATGACGTTGAGGAATATTACTTTCCTTTTATTCGCCTTGAAAATAATTTTGTTCCCAGCCAAGTATCTTTGGAAGACAGAAAAAATATATTTCACAGTCAACTGTATCGTGCTATCAAGAGAAAGCTGTGGTCTTTGTGCAGGTCTTAATATTATGCCCATGACAGTTGGAACATCTTCCAGGATTTTTTGTTCTTTCACAGCCAGCTGCCTCCAAGAATTGAACTCTATTTTTCTTTAAAAATAGCTGTTTTATAGCAGAAAGTCCTCTGTGGTTTGAAGAGCGAAAGTAGTCCTTTGAAGCAATGTCATTGTACTTTTCCATGCCTTGTTGATTGAAATATGCAATGTTTTGATACAGTTATAAAAAGTCTGGCACATGATGATAAAATGCATGCATGCATGGTGTTACATCTTTTGCTTGGTAAAGGAAAAGGAATTGTTCGAACCATGATTGTAATTTTTCTTGAAGTTGCTTAATTGATTCATGTGTAAGGAAATCAAGTTTTAAATCACCAATGATTTCAATAAAATCACTCCAGAGTTTCTCTATTCTGTCAACATTGTTGTAGTTTAATAATAGAGAGTGGAAATTGATGTGCTGGAAAACACGTAGCTTTTCAGGTCCAGTTAGATCTCGGTACTCTAGCTTTTTGGTATTTGGCTCCACTCTCCATTCAAAAGAAATTCCTAGCTCTTTAATAAAATTTTCATATGCAGCCATATGTTTGAACTTTTCCCTATTGAATCCATTGGGAAATGTTTTTGTTTTATCAATAGCATCATGTTTTCTCAGTTCTCTAATAAGTAGTTCAATTAGGTTGTCGGATATTCTCAAAAATAAGTGCAGAGTATCAATAATCACGTGATCCATAGGAATAAAATCAAAGAGAGGAGTGTGCTGACAATTGAACTTCCTTTTTTTGAATCTTGGGATATATCTTCACAGGTCCTAGCTTCATGTTTCTTATCAGTCATAGACCAAATTTTGCTAGTGTCATATCTTTTATCCCTTGGGCACTTGGACAATCTTGAGTCTCATTCCAATATTAGTTCCATTCCCACTTAACTTGATCTTTATGGTAGTCTGATCTTTCAGGTCTCCTCTATCTTTCAGTCTCTTAATTGCTTCTTTATACTATCTTTGAAGGTGTTCTGTATTCCATCTGTCTCTCCTGGAGTAGGAGTCAACTTCCACTGTGCATTAATCTCTGCAATCTTTTTCTTAATTTTATATGTATTTGGTATATGAGAAGATTTTATTGACAGCTCATTCCAGCTTGATTTGAAATATTGAATTTATCTTTTATATAAATCCATAAATTAATATCATCAATATCTTCATTGGTAAGGGTTTTGGCATTGGTTTCCGTGAAAGGAAGTTTGTTGTCTTCATCAATGAGATGGATTGTGTCATATTCCTGGGTCTCAGTATTGAATACTTCTACCTTTGTTGCTATAAAATCATACTGTCCAAGAAATGAAAGTGTTGAAATAATTTGTTCTTTTATTTGGGTTTTAATTCTAGCCTGGTGCCTATATGTGTATTCGTGGAAGATTTTATTTTTTTGTGGACCTCTCTTTTGCTTGTTAAGTTTAGCAACCTTTTTAACTATATTCTTAAATCTTTTCTTGTAATAATTTGCAGATTTTTCTGATTTTGCAAGAGCTTTTGGAGTTTCTCTTGAACTTTCATCCTTTTTGCCACTTCATTCACAAAATCTTCCTCTAAGGCTCTCTTATGTCCCCTAAGTTCCTGGTTTTCTAATTGAAGGGCACATTTGTCCACCTCATTATAGTAAACAGTGAAATCATATGTAGTTTTCTTCCATTGATTTAGAAGCCTCTGTACACATGTGCCTCCCTTCTTCCTTGCAGCTTTTACTTTCCCAATTAAAATACAGATTTTCTTTCGAAATATGTTGACTATGCGGCTGTTAATAATTACCCCTCGAATTCCAGATTTGTTTAAAATTTTCTCTATAAGTTCAGCAATAGCAGTTTGCGCTTCATCATTCCTATCATCTTTTGTAATGCTATATATCAAATAACTACAAGAATAAAAAGAAATCACTTCATTAAAGAAAGTAAGCTGCACATTTATTGCAAGCACTAACATAATATTCAGGCTTAAAATTCCGATTTTACATGAGAGAGAGAACTTTCAGTAATACGAAATTTAAGGACTTACGTATTGATTCTGTAAGTAAAGGAAGCAGAATTCTGTCCGAATTCAGAGTTTGCATTGCTATTTGTATCGTTAAAATCTTCTCCAACTGCAGCTACAGTCATACAGACAGCTAACAGAATTAAACAGACGAGATATGGATATTTAGAAGCCATTTGCCCCACGCAAAACTTAATAAATATAGCCGATATTGGTATCAAAATGCGGGAAATGTATTCAAAATATATATTCTGGCGGTAAAATCGAATTTGGGACATGCGTATTCAAGTGGTAGAGGCTATTTCGCGAGACTCAAAACGACATCCCGAAAATGACGTCACCTTCGTGTTCCCGACGGATTCGTTCCGTCGTACCGACTCAACGAACAACGCCGATCGATGTATTTCTACTATAGTTTCTCTGTGCTTTTCCTAAAGCTTTTCTCTTTTTACATGAGGACTACCTCCAAGTTCCTCACAAAAATAAAGGTAATATTTTAAAGCAAAGTATTTTAATAACAATTGTTTGCAAAATCGTAACAATGTTTTATTATTGTGTCATTTTGGGGCTCACGAAATAGTTGTTTAAAGTTTGGACGTTACTTCGCGAGTTCCAAAATGACAAACTTTTTTAAGCTCAAAAATGCACAACTGTATGTCGAAACTATATCCTTTAGGACTTTTTTAAATCGATTTACATCTATTTTCAATAAACATACGACCTCGTTCTCTGAGTCGCACGCTGAAATTTTTGTCCGCTGCCCGCCATAGTCACAAACCCAAATGTTCTTGCAGCTCAGAGCACTGAAGTCGCATGTTTTGAAATAGATGTAAGGGGGGGGGGGGGGGAGTACTCTCATAAATGGACCTAACGGGGATGATCCGATGAACAGGGTTATGGTTTTTAGAGCTTCTTGTCAAAAACAGGGTTTGCAATTTCACTCAAGTTCCAAGTTCTTCCTGAGTTTTCAGTCATATTCAGGGTTTCTACTTTCGTATTGACCGAAACTGGTTATCATGGTCGTAAAAAAAACCATACGCGAGCTGACATGATAATTGAAACAGGAAACTCAGTGCAATTAATTATATCTTTTGTCATAACAGAGTACCCCTTTCAGAATCCCAGCGGAACACCCCTATACCCAGATCCTGGCGGAGTACCCCCCCCCCCCCCCCCCAGGCTTGTAGGCTTGTGGGTGCGTAGGCACGTAGTCTTCTATTCTTGTAGACACATAGGCACATTCTCATACTAGGCTTGTGGGTGCGTAGGCTTATAGGCTCGTAGGCTTGTCTTCACACAGATTTGCATTTCGAGCACACCCATTCCTGCTTTTCTTTAAAAACCTCTCCTGGAATTTCCTCGCAATCTTGGTGAAAACCAATTAAGGCATCCTTCACACTCTACCATTTTTTTAGATTTGTCTTTCGAACGTCCGTTCCAAGGCATTCGACAGATACAAAATAACTGAACCTGGATGGTCTTCACTATGCATTTTATTCAGTATGTAGTATCTGGATATAATGTCCACGAAACACAGAAAACCCTCCAACTGGGCCCAACGTCGAATTTTCAAGGCCTTGTAAAGCTGGAAATTGTGAGGGCAAGGATATTTTGTGCAATGTTTATTGCTTCATCGGACAACATTTTGCCATTACTGATGGCAACTTCTTTCTGTAAGTGACAGAACTAACTTTGGCCTTTTGTTCCTAGTGGATGGTGAACATTGTTCAGTTCCAACATATTGTATATCATCTTCTTCACATTCATCATTGTCTTTACAATCAGCATAATCATTATCATCTTTGTCATCATTATCAGATTTATAATCACCATTATTTTTATCATATTCATCCTTTCCCTCACCAATGATACCATCACTTTGATCATCATCCTTTTCCACACTATCACAAATGAGTTGTCTGTGATATCATGGACTTCAAAATATTCTTCATTAATTCCATTCACTATTTCAGCAGGCACCTGTTCCTCAATTATGTTGCAGTTTATTTTGGATTTCTTCTTTTTTGTTGGTGGCTCATTACTAGGCTCAGGTGTGCATGCATTCACATCGAATAGTCTTTTCATATTCTGTGCTTTTTCACCAACTCTGCCAGAATAGGGATGTTTTTTCTTCACTGATTTGGGAATCTCTTTATACTTTCCTTTGTACTTCCAGTTGACTTTGATGAGGCTGTGTTTCTTTTCGTGCCCGTACTCGGTCCTGTATCCTCCCAGTATCGGTTGTTTGATGGTAGAGAAGCCTGTAATTTGTGCAAAGACAAGGTGAGTAACATTTCATTTCCTCTTCAACCACATTACATCTTCTGTCAGGTAGTAATGTTGTTTAGTCTGATTTAAGATGTCTCTACACTTGTGTTGCCGCATTCCTTGAAAAACTTTTTACGTTTGAGGAATTTCTTTTATGTAAAGGTTTTTGACTGTTGTTGTAGGTTTTTCATCTGGGTGTGTTTCAGAACGTTACATGACATCACTTGAGACTGAGTCTTCCATCAAGCTTTGGCTTGATCAGTATTGGTAGTACTGTGCCAACCATATCCATTGCATCAGGGTTATAAATA
>WHPX01000562.1:0-102500 GCA_011057435.1 Actinia equina
TTTGCGGCAACTAGAGGCCAAATAACATGACGACACATTTTTGTTTTTTTTTTTTGTACGGATTTAAAATGTATAGAGGAGCGCCGCACATTTGGTGTTCACACGTTGGTACACCAGCATGACCGTGACGGAAGTGCAAATTCCAATAGTGCCTTCATCAAAATGGATGGGAATATTGTATATGTTGCACTATTTTATTCACATAAATATACTTTGCAATAGATATTTTAAACGTATCTGAGGGAAAAATGATTGTAATCGATTAAAGTAAAGGGATTACTTTACTATTTTGCATCGCTATTTAGATAGACGTGACGAGCATTGCGCCTGACACAAACTCCAGTATCCCCACCATTCATACCTCGACCCCGGTAAACAAACATTCGCAAATGACTCCGGATTATTTCTCTTGTGACTTAGTAACACGACTTCTAAAACATACTTGTGAGAATGCCTTTATACTTAAAAAAAAAAAAAAATGATCTATAGCTTAGATTTGAGTTGTTTGATACGACCGCATGTGAAAACCAGCAATAAGAACTTAAGGCTGAATTGATGAACATATTCAGTATTACTGAGTGGCTATTCAAACCGTATTGAACTTTGGAATGTTGAAACCCGTCTCTGAATCACAACAGCGAACGACCAGGCAACACGCCGAACAAGATAAAAAGTGTCAAACTATAGCTAGACGTCAATTATTTTAAATAATCGAAGTTTTAAACACAAAAAAACCCTATAGAAAATCTAACCACCATTCGGTGTCCGTAGATGCCCTTGCTATAGCGTACGTCCCCTTGCTTAGGTTTATTGCTAAAAAAACATATACTCGATTACTCAGAGTCTTATGAACGTCACTCTTATGACGCGTGCCCCATTAATAGCGTCGAAGCCGTCTCGAAAGCATGAACTTTTGTTTGCTGAAGCTTAAAAGCGCTTCAAGTAACATTTACATTTTTTAATAGACATATCGAATTTAACTTTCTGCGTATAGCAACTATATCCATGAAACGACCAAAGATTCGATAACATAGTTTGAGCACAATCAAATCCTCGCTTCTCTGATGCGTTTCAAAACGGAGGCAAAAGGATCCCCGCCCGCCCCCCCGTGAAAATAAAGAAGTCGCATACTAACCAATAGTAATATACGATGGGGGGCTTGGCAGCTACAGCATGGTTAATACAAACAATGAGAAGTACAAGCACAACTGCAGAAGTCGAAGGAACATAGTATCTTGGTTACTGGGCGAAGTTAGGGACAATACCGTCTCGCATCTCAACTCACGCGGAATGACAAGAGACTCGAAGAAAGACACTGAAAGAAACATGAGAAACACAGCACAAACTTGAGGTCGCCAGAAACAAGTATGAACCTATTCAAAACGATCAATCCCAAAGCAATCAGCCTGATTTTAATTATTTATCAAGTACGAAGACGAAGAAGGCCTTACATTGCTGTCCTAGTACATCTGGGTACTCTACAAGTCAAGTTCTGAGAATTGTCATCATAGTTTATCTGTGCAAAACGTTTAATTCGGCCGCAAAAGCGATTGAAGGAAAAGACTACCTGAGGAATGCGATACTAAATATGGACGCCTTTTGAACATCAAACCTTCTGTACTTGGAATTTTGTATAGAGTGGATTGTAGCGAGACTCGAGAACGAGTTTTGGTAAGATGTTAGTGAGCAAGGCAAGAAACGAGTATTTCAGCAATATTCTTTCGTTGACTATTAGGCAAGCCACTGCTTAATAGAATCTACTTTTTCATAATTATGCGTAACACAGACTGCAAGGAAAATGTTCGGTTGCTGCATTGGGCCATAAAACGTCTATAAGTGAAGCCCCAGGTATTATACGATTTGGAGGTAGATTAGCTCACTCGAAAGTTGTAAATGTCTGCATATATTGTACTTACCGGCCTCAAATTTACATTTACTGCTAGATTTATTATACAGCATATGACATGAAGCATGTTTCTTCCGTGTGAAAGTTATCTGCAAATATTTGTCTTAACGATTTTTGTATTTAAAACAAAGACGAATTGATAATTATGCCCAATGACTGACAAAGCCCATGGTCTCACAACAACGGTAGAACGTATCACAAAGAACAATTGCCCAGCAGATCTGTAATTAATTGCTAGTTCTCATGCTTTACTGCAGATTGCCGTGTATACCACAGGTTGAAGAGGAGGTGTGTATCCTAGTACGTGATGCCCAGCTAATTCGAAGCAGCCGTTGTTGATGGTTGTAACAAAATGATAAGAAATGGCAAAACCAGTCTTGTTCCATGAACTATGTATGCGATGATAAATGGTAACACCATGTACTGATAAGCGGGTGTGCTGATGTCAACAATAACTGATAAGCATGGTTTTAAAACAGCTTGTGTTCTACACTGCCTATACAATCGAAAAGTAGACCCCCATGCACTGCTTGAAGCCTGTGGCTGATGTCAATATAGCTGATAAATGGATGGCAAAAACAGCTTTGTCCATTCTGCTATGTGGAATGAAAAGGCTAACCCATGCACTGCTTGCAAGCTTGAGTGATAGATGTCAATATAGCCCTTGACAACGCATGGCAAAACCCAGTTTTTGTAGTGTGCACGACTGTATGGCGATCATCAGGAAAAGGAGAGACCCATGCATTGATTGAAAGCCTTAGGGCGGACGACCGATTCCAACGCAAGACCTGATATAGGCGCTGGCAAAGAAAGAACGCGTGAGTTTGGTGCGCTATGGTTCTGTATCTAGAAATACAATGAAAAGGGCTAACCTCACGGGACACGCACGCAACTTGAGGTTGGAAGCTCGGTCGCCCCTGTGTCAATAAAAATCGACAAAGGCAGGGATGGGCAAAACAGCTGTGTGTTGTCCTATTGCTGCCTATCGGAATCACACAAATGGCAAAAGCAAATCCATAGTTACTAATGGAAGCTGGTGCTAAATGTCAAACCAAGAGCTGCATAAGGATGGCCAAAACAGCTGTTAGTTCTAACTCTCGGCCTGTGTATCACTAATTATATATGCCAATGAAACACATTACGGTGTAACCCCATGCATGATTATAGCTGTGTAGTTAGGCTGACGGACGGCGTTGCGGTCCAAACATCACAACCTGACAAACGGGCATGTCGCACAAACAGGGCATTTTGTTGCGTTTACGACTGTATGGGGTATGTCATCATTGCAAAAAGGGGACCGTACACTACCTGGCACATATTGATTGAAGGATGCGGGTGACATCGGCTGGATGGGTAACAACATGTAAACTCCGCACACCCCAGTTGACGGCAGAAACAGCTATTCCGTTCTATGAATGGACAGGGAATCACTTGGGCAAAGGCTTAAAGAACACTTTCAGGACCTGATTGAAGCCTAGGTGCTAGAGTCACAATAACTGACAACGAGAGGCTCCCTCAAACAGTTTTGATCATGGCAAGAAGTTAACCCATGCATCATGGGGATTGAAGTCTGTGGGGTGTGACATGTGTACAGACATAGAGCTGATATGATGCGGATTGGCAATCGATACAAGCTTTGTTCCCATTTGCGCTGGTCACGCGCCGTGATCTGAGATCGAAATACTATGCCAACCAGGCCAATCATGTGACTAATTGACGACTGGAATGCTGATGCTCACAGATCACACTGCACCGAAGGATGGCAAAACAGCATTTTTCCGATGCTAGTACAGATCAACATGAAAGCCATATACATGTAACTAATGGTGTAAGCTGGTGCTGATGGGCATTTTTTCTGTGAGGTCCACGGGTCAGACGCATAGCAGCAGTTAGACAACCTGTGTTGGACACCCTCTGAGATTACATCAGCGCAGTGTAGATTGCTGGCTGCTCCGAGTGGTACTAGAAATAATTGAGCAAGGATTCGCGAAAGACAGCTGTTGCTTTCGTAAATTGTGGCTGTCGAGACAGCAAACAGTGTACAATGCAAAACGAGGTAACGGAATGCCGACTTATTTGAAATCGGGTGAGCTGTGACTTCAGTGCCGATAACCATAACTGAACAATAGCTGAGCCCTCAAAAAAAGACAGCTAGTCTGTTATATGTCTCTGGGTATGAATGACAAGGAACCCATGCCGACTGATTAAAGCGGTGTGAGTGCGCCTAGCTGTAGAAACGGGAGATGAGGTAAAGCGAGGTGAACTGGGACGGGATAGGAGGGTGAACAGCGCAAAAAGAGCACCCATGTTGTTACTCTCATTCTGTAGGGCAAAGAAAAGTAACCATGTATGGTACTGAAGTGTCGAAGATGGAAATACTACTGCCGACCTGTCCCTCGCTGCTAGATGTCAAAAATAAAATGACTAAGGATGCAAGAACGCGCTTTGTCTCATAGCTAGCTGATACATATGAAATCGAAATGGTAATTCACTATGCCACTAATGAAGCGGCGTGCTAATGTCAACATAACTGATAACATTGGAAATACACTCCTGATTTGTGTTTTTGACAATTCAAGGAAGGTTAATAGCAAAAAGTGTGAAGTTCTCTTAAAAAGTGGATCAAGTTTATGTGAAACAACTAAGAAACAAGAATCAGTTTTTCATTTGGCTCTAAGTATTTGCCAACACAACATTTTCAGTTCATTTCGTGGTGACCTAGAGAAACACTCCATTTGGCTTTATATTATGGATGCCTTGAAACTTTTTTCCAAATCAGGCGAGAGTAAAGTGGCTGTCAATAAGCGAGACATGCATCTCAATTCACCACTTCATCTGTGGCATGTTTTCATTTGGCCTCACCACTTGAATATCATAAAAACGTGTGTCATGGATACAACTTTAAACATATGTTAAAGCGTGTCTTGGATGTACTTGTAATGTGTGGAATAAAGCTAAACTACAGTAATGAACGAGAACAGACCCCATTGCACGTGTGCAGGACTTGGACTGCTGTGGAGCTCTTGTTAGACGCTGATGCAAAGCCGGATGTTACAGACTCATCTGGATGCACACCTCTTCTTGCCGCTGTGAAGAGCACTACATGCTTCAAGAAAGATTCAAGATGTTTCTATCCTGATGTTGATCAAACTCCAAATGGTTTCTGGAAAGAAGTTCTCAATAGGAGACTTGATCCATGGACTGCTGATAAGGATGGAAATTCCGTTTTAAGCATCCTAGTCACGGAAGGAGCTGAATGTCTTACCAAAGCCTTGATCGAAGCTGCATGTCATCTTAAGTGTGTGCAGTCAGATGCAATTGGAGTGCCTCTGCTCATTACCATTTGTAAAGACAAGTCCGTGGACAAAGAATGGAAAGTTGATCTTGTCAAGACCTTGCTAAAATATCGAAAGAGTCTTGCTCATAAAAGTTTGAGCAACAAAGACACTGCTTTGCCTATTAGTTGCAAGAACATGTTGGAGCTAACTGAAGAAAGTGTCAAGACTTCCGTGCATTGGAAAATTGCTCAGCATCTCATTTTGTGCGGAGCTGATGTTAAATCTGCTGATAAGGAGGGCAAATCCTGTTTGGACATAGCAGAAAGCTGTCCAGATCTCAAAGAACTTTTGTCAATGCCTGTCAACATTGAACAAGTGCCTCCTCTGATTGACTTATGGAAGGTACCAAACAAGGTATCAGGGAATGTTTCAAAGACACATCAAGGCCAATTAGCGAAGGTTGCAAGAGGCTTTGATTCTCATCAAATTGAGACAGTTTTTTATTTCAAGGAAGCCTTAGACAATGGAACGTTTGGTCTGGTGTTTGTGGGAATTAACATAGAAGATGGAAAAGAAGTTGCTGTAAAGAGAATTGAAGCAATGAGGGTAGACATAGAAAATGTCACAAAGAGATTGAAGACCCTAAATTGGTCTTGAGCTGCAGCAATAACGTCATTCAGTGTTTGCTATGTATCATTGATGACGATTTTTTATATGTGATCTTGGAGCTGATGGAAGGGAATCTTGATGATCTACTCTCAGAGGAGTACAAATTTGTCATCAATCAAGAGATCAAGCTTTGTAGAGATATTTGCACAGGACTAGATTATTTGCACAATCATGACATCATACACAGGTGTATAAAACCAAATAACATTCTCTACCAAAGGATTCATTCAAAATAAAACTGAAGCTTGCTTTCTTTGGTTTAAGAAGCCAGATATGTAAAGAGCAGCGTACCTCTGCATTTACTGATACATATGAATCTCTTACTAAGGTGAGATGCTGGATGGCACCAGAAGTGTTGCAATCACTGAGTCATTCCAAGTCTTCTGATGTTTTCTCATGTGGACTTGTGATCCATTACCTCCTTACTAACAAGAAACATCCTTTTGCTCGTCGTGGATCTAGCAAAGAAAGCTTACTAGCAGTAAGTATTGAAACCGTTGAAAACATTGCTCAAGATAAAATAGAACTGGATGAAACTATATCATCTGATGCACATGACCTTCTGCAAGGAATGCTTGATCACTACAAGTGCAAGCGTATAAGTATTTCAAATGCATTGGAACATCTGTTCTTCAAGTAAAAGTCAGGAAACGTTAAACTTTTTAATTATTATTGATTGATAGATAAATAGTTTAAGACAGAAAAGGGGGAGGGGGGCAGGAGATATGTCATACACCTCTTTCTATCTTTTCTAGGTTTGGGACGTTGACATTATCCTCTGAAGAATCGAAAGTTTTCTCAGGGAAATCAATTAACTTTTTCCTGCCATCCAACATGGCTGTCGTAATTGAAGCAATGTGCCTTAAAATTTACATGCATTTTAATTTAATCGTATTCCAAAGAATGTACAAAGTAAACCATGCATGTAAAATATATTATCCATTAGTTAGTGTTACTCAAACAGAAATATCTTTTACAGTACTGTCAGTGTTTAATATACAGTGAGGGGCTGGGAAGATAGGATAGGTGGGAATAAGTCTAGCTTCTTGTGCAATTGCGATATAGAGAAATAAGAGAAAAATATCATATGCCCTTGGCAGGATTTGAACCCACGTCTTCGGTATTCTAGTCCGATGTGTTAACCACTACACTACAAGGACCAACCACGCTGGTAACGCAGCCAGAATATGAAATGTAGGGTATTCGTGAGGATCCCAGAGCGATATTTTTTTCTCTATAGGTAAGTTGAACACCGTAATGTACGCAGATAATAGACATAGTAAAGTAGAAATTATGCGTTCGGTGTGTATATAATGAAGTAGAGAAATAAGAGAAAAATATCATATGCCCTGGCTGCGTTACCAGCGTGGTTGGTCCTTGTAGTGTAGTGGTTAACACATCGGACTAGAATACCGAAGACGTGGGTTCAAATCCTGCCAAGGGCATATGATATTTTCTACTTTACTATGTCTATTATCTGCGTACATTTACGGTGTTCAACTTACCTATAGAGAAAAAAATATTTTTCTGGGATCCTCACGAATACCCTACATTTCATATTCTGGCTGCGTTACCAGCGTGGTTGGTCCTTGTAGTGTAGTGGTTAACACATCGGACTAGAATACCGAAGACGTGGGTTCAAATCTTGCCAAGGGCATATGATATTTTTCTCTTATTTCTCTACTTCATTATATACACACCGAAAGCATAATTTCTACTTTACAATTGCGATATAGTTTCTTTATTTTACAATTACATTTAATTATTTTTGGCGCCCTTGTTCCACGAGAGCCTGAAAGCATTAGAGATCAAGAAATTCCAGGATGAGAAAGAAAATTGTAAAATTCTCTGTTTCAGGAAGAAAGCACTGGGTTTAAGCTAGAAACTAAATCTATAAACATTCATATCATATCATGGAGTTGAACTTCGTGCCTATCATTGACCAGAGGCAATAAATTATTGCCAGAGAGAAAAATTACAGTTAACTTCAAATTTTTCTTCGATTATACAGAACAAACTCGCCATTACATCAAATTCTTCTTTTGTTTATTTTACCCCGCATGCCTAACACACATAAGTAGAGTTTGTTTGATGTGCTGTTTTCTCCTGTTCCAAGAAGGGTTTTCTAAAGATTCTCTGGTTTTCCTTGCTCCCACTATAAAAAACATACATGTGAAATGAGAGTTGCATCCATAGAATATTTGAATAGAATACTATTTGTCAGCATCAACTTTGTTTTGATTTTACATGGTTTTACTGCATGCGCTCTAATATAGTCTTTTATGGGTTAACATAGGTTTATATAATACTGTATATTATATTATTCTTAAAGTTGACTTTGACTGATGATGATGATATTCATAAGTGTTAGAATCAGCAATTAGTATTTTGATTTGAAGTATTCAGACAGCTAATAGAAAAGGACAACATTCTTATTGTACTGAGAAATTCAAAATGTAAAACATTTCAATCAAGTTTATAATTTATATTGTAGTTCATATTGTAGTTTATATTATCCATAAATTAAGGTGACTTTTACTGATTGT
This sequence comes from Actinia equina, assembly GCA_011057435.1. NCBI lineage: Eukaryota > Metazoa > Cnidaria > Anthozoa > Actiniaria > Actiniidae > Actinia > Actinia equina. The sequence continues at coordinate 8,400 of WHPX01000562.1, forward strand.
GATATTCATAAGTGTTAGAATTAGCAAAAAGTTTGATTTAAAGTATGCAGACAATCTAACAGATAAGGAAATATTCTATTGCACTGAGGAGAAAACCAAAATACAAGACATTGTAAGCCATTAAGTTTATAATTAATTATTTACATTGCAGTTTATAGTGTTTTATAGGTTATATTTTGTTTTATCGTTTAACATTTTTGATGTTTTTGTTTGCTCCTTAATAAAATTTTCCACATTTCATATATTCTTATCAACCAAGTGAGCTAGTTGAAACTGGGGAGTGGGAGAGGAATGTAATAAATTGTAGGAGGGGGTTTAAACCTACTCACGTAATATATCATTTTACTACCATTTTAAGGATTAAAAACATGACTAGAAGATTCTGCATTGTACATTGTATGTATAAAAAGTATCTCAGTGTCAGCAATTATATATATTTAAAAAACTCATTAATAATTCATGAAGGAAACACAATAGAAATCATGACCGTGAAGGAGGTTTTATATCTGATAAAGATTCGTCTTCATTTGCATAAACTTTAACTTGGATTTTCTCTATCAAACTTGGTTCATTTCGTAAAGAATTCAGTACAATATGATAACATTCATCATGAGTTTTTTAAGCCGTTCAATAAACTCGCAGATCGTGTTTTATCGGGTATAAAACCACTCGGCTACGCCTCGTGTTTTATATCCGATAAAACACTCCTGCTCGTTTATTAAACAGTACATATAATTCCAATATGTATACAAGTATATCAAAAGCATATCAAAAATTATTGGATATTATCCCTGATATTTTTTTTCGAGTTGTCTATCACTAGGGTCTTCTGAAAAACATATCATGAAAGATATCCCGCCGTGTCTGATATACTTTATATTTGAAACGGTCATAATTTTTGCAAATAGCTGGTATACATACAGTCAACATCATTAACGTTGTCCACCGAAAAAAGACCGTATTTACACATTCACACATTTACACTTTTAGACTAAACGAAATATCACGTGTTTCCTCGAACATTCTGTCATAAGACAAACGTTGAAATGCAATTCTCCATCTTAAATCCTCACTAAATGATCGGGGCATTCTAGATTTTCGATTCACCAGTTGAATTTTACATTTAAAGTTCAGGCTTACTTTAGTCTAAATGTGTAAATGTGTAAATGTCTAATGTGTAAATTTCTTTTTTCGGTGGACAACGTTACGTTAACGGCATTGACTGTAATTGTTTGCACTATTATATATATATATATAAATAATCTAATATAAATCGTGAAGCTTTAGTAATACTAAATAGCACAATTTCATGCAAATTCCATTGTTTTCTATTGTTTAACTAGCACTATTTTATACTATTTAGTAATTAATATTGGTATGAATAACACAGGTGATGATTTTGCATTGTTTCTCTTGAACCTGTCACTACCCCTTTTTCCAAACTTAAAAATGATGACCCCATCCTCCGCTTTTTTTGGCCAACCCCTTCTTGTACTGTACGACCAGTTCTTTATTTACACAGTAAATTTGAGATGACCAATTTGGCCCCAGAGAGCCATTTTGGCTTTTTCAAAGTAGTGCTATTTCAGCCCAGGCTAGGGCCAAAATAGAACGTGACAAAATGCCATTTTGGCCCCACTTTAGCCATTTTGGTTATGGGCATATTAGTACTGTTTTGGCCCCATCAACTAGGCCAAATCAGGGGGAAAATCTATCTTTGCTGTCCAAGTGTATATTTGATAGAATTACATCTAGTGTAATATTGGCCCCATGAAAGGCCAAAATGGCGTAAGGGGCCAATTTAGATTACAAGAGCTATTTTGGCCATCGGACATTAAGTGCTGTTTTGGCCCCATGAAAGGCCAAAATGGTATAAGGGGCCAATTTAGATTACGAGAGCTATTTTGGCCCTCGGACATTAAGTGCTGTTTTGGCCCCATGAAAGGCCAAAATGGTATAAGGGGCCAATTCAGATTACGAGAGCTATTTTGGCCCTCGGACATTAAGTGCTGTTTTGGCCCCATGAAAGGCCAAAATGGTATAAGGGGCCAATTCAGATTACGAGAGCTATTTTGGCCCTCGGACATTAAGTGCTGTTTTGGCCCCACGAAAGGCCAAAATGGTATAAGGGGCCAATTTAGATTACAAGAGCTATTTTGGCCCTCGGACATTAAGTGCAGTTTTTGCCCCATGGAAGGCCAAAATGGTGTAAGGGGAAGACAGATATACATTTGCTCCCTGACTTCATAAGTACTTTACAAGACTACACATCTAACCTTGAGGAATAGATGAATACATTTATACTACGTCTCCAGCATGTTTTTAACACTTCTCTAAACATCCTAAGTTTATATAGAAAGATTTACATTGATAGACGCCATGTTGGCATGACTAACCGAGCGGGACTGGTGTAGAGTTTTGACCATATTTGGATACGGTTTGCCATATTTGAATATCCTTGCTTGCTCTGATTGGCTGATTCAACAGTTCGAATTTAGGCGGACTATTCATTCAGTTATTGTAATCGTTCTTTGTGATAAGCATGGATAGTTCTTGGATAATTGTGCTTCTAAATAGCCTGAAATCCCCTGAGAAAAATGGGGAACAACGAACTAATATGCGATACTTCATAACCTGAGGTTAATCTGGTATAGATCAACGAATTTCCAAGAGATTTGGCTGAGGTAAGCGATCAAAATGTCCTCTGTTATAAACTGATTTAAACATCAATAAACGACAATCTAGGCAGCTATAAAGTCAAAATCCTAGCATTTTCTTAAATCTACTATTCATGGAAAGTTGTATTGAGATATGAAATCTTTTTCTTTTATATAATGTAACTAATTTACCCTTCGAATTTGTAGGTCTAACCTCCTGAAAACCTAACCTAACTGATGATGAAATGCTGTATTTATAAATCATTAGCACGAGATGTCAATATTGCCTTGTAGTTTATAGTAAATTTGGAGTAATTAAAGCTTATTTATAAATTTCTTATAGTAAAAACTACCTGTATTAGATCAACTAATTCAAATATCTAAATTTAGGTAGTTTATTTAGTAAGGGTAATTTTATTAATATGGTCAGATTTTCAATTCATCCAGTGTTTTCCACAATGCGCTGTATTCTCGTTTATATAAGCTAATCCATACACTTCTCCTTTTTGTTTTAAACTTAATCTTCAGTGTTAGCCCCATCCAAAAAATATATAAGTAAAGGATCTAGAATTTTTTTTTGATTAAAGGTAAATCATCCCTGAGAGATCATGGGATTTGACCATGATTTTTCAATGTTTTTTCATGTTAGTTTTCTTTATTCAATGTTACTTAGTGACTTAAACTCCGGCACTTGCATGTCTAAATCTACATTTTTCATATTATTGATCCATGTTTTAGCCAAATAAATATTATTTCTGTCATTTCTATAGTAAATGTTTTTCAAATTATCATTGTGGTTTCTTATTTTATCTTTCTTTTTATATTAATAACTTGACAATAAAAGCCAACTTGTTTTAGTAGTAGGATATCAGAATCCCTAAGTATTTTTGGGAAATTTCTCCTGCACAACTTAGGCTGAGAACTAGGAATTCCTAAGAATTCTAGTTCCAATCACCATGAAAATTCCTAGGAATAATTAGGCCCAAATTCCAAGGAATTTCCAGCAGCTTCATTATTAATATTAAATATAGTATACAAAAAGTATAGGTGTGCCGCAAAATCCAAGGAATGGAAGAAGTATACTAATAGTATATATATTCTTGTCATTGTACTTTACTTAGTATACAAAAAGTATACACGAAAGGACGAAATTCATAATACAAATAGTATAGTTTTATTATACTTTTAGTATACTGCAATAGTATACAAAAAGTATACTGCATGCAGTATACTTTTTGTACTAATGAAGTATATTATTAGTATATATTATTTTGGTCAGGGAGGGCATGTTGTTCTCGACAATCACAACAAACAAGATTGCTGATGCCATAGTAATCCTATTGGCAACATACTACCTTTTCAATCTTGATTATGTGGTTGGAAAAAATATTTTCTGTTTTTTTAGAAAAAACCTTAATGGGTGTCACAGATGACAAAAGCCCTGTGTCTGTTGACACCCTTATTGGAGTATTATCAAATTTAGATATGAATAAATAAGTATGTTAACTCCATGCAGCAATTACATTGTATTCTATATACTATTTCCTTATGGAATGCATTATATTTCATGAGAAAAGCATGCAAGATAACTTTCATTCATTATGCATTGCATTGGCTAGAGAGTAATCTGAGTAAATGCTGCTGTTTATGTCTATTTGGAGTAGACTGTTGTTATGTCTAGTTTTCTTATTCATGTTACATTAGGTTTCATAAAGATTTATTTATTTCTATTAAAAAAGCTTGGTCCTGCTTTATTTATGTTTAAGTTTAATATTAAATATGCCATGCAAAGCCATTTTCATAAAAAATTACCGGTACCTACAATATAAGTGCCAAAACTGAAAATGTCCCTTATCTTAAAGAGCAAAAACAGCCCAAAATTCACAGCCAGAACGGTTACCGTTTTAGAAGTGCCAAAGGAGCCCTATTTATGGGGACAATTTTAGAATCAAGATTTAGCCCTTACAGAGCCAAAATAGCTACCATTTCTGAAGTGCTAAAACAACCCTATTAATAAGGTGCCATTTTAGGGTCAGCATTTAGCCTCACATAAGGGCTAAAACAGCCCCAAAATCAGAGCTAAAATGGCTCCAATTCCTGAAGTGCCAAAATGGCCCTTTTCACAAGGGGCCATTTTAGGGTCAAAATTTAGCCCCATACAAGGGGCTAAAACAGCCCCAAAATCAGAGCTAAAATGGCTCCAATACCTGAAGTGCCAAAATGGCCCTTTTCACAAGGGGCCATTTTAGGGTCAAAATTTAGCCCCATACAAGGGGCTAAAACAGCCCCAAAATCAGAGCTAAAAAAAATGGCCCCTACCAGTGGTGCCAATATAGCCCTACTGTAAAGGGGCCACTATAGGGTCAAAATTTTGGCCCCATTTTTGGGGCCAATACCGCCCTATCTGATTTACTGTGTAAAGAGCTCGGAGTCTGGTCCTCAATTGCGTAAACAACAAATTGGTTTCCTAAAGCTTCTCAGTTCCATTCAAAGGCTTGCTTTTCTACCAATTGAAAATCTGGGCCAGATCCTCAAAAAATATGAAAAACTGTAATTGAAATGTGATGTTTTGTGAATAGGGGAGGGACAAATGGCCACATCCAGGAATGAAGGTGCATATGATGATAGTGGAAACTATGAGCTGAAGGAATCCTTTTTCTCCTGCACTCTTACTAATGCAAACCCTACTTGGTCCACTGCAACAAGGTAACAATTAAGGTAGGAGATTATAAAGAATGCCTGGCATTTTGGGAAGCTAATTCGAATATTTAACGTTTGTGAAAAATAATGCGAAAAGTACCAATATAAAGTCGATTCGTAGCCAATATTTACTGTAAAGAATAGAAATAGAAGTATCGGTGGAGTTTGAATGTTCTAAAGTATATAGCTAATTCTTGGGGCAATAAATATTTAAATAAAATAAGGCCATATTAATGGGGATTTTGCACATCTTGCGTGACAATTTAAATTTAAGTCCAGTATACAATTAAAAATGTATCATTTGAAAATGCTTACTAGTATTGGTTAAACTGGAAAATTCGAAGTGGTTTTGATAAAACCCCACAAAGGCAGGGCTTGAGCTACCTGTGTTTTGCAGGGGATGTTTACACAAACATGCAGGCGTTCTTCGTATTACCGATCGCGTAAGACTAAGTATGAACATTGAAGCGAGTGGATTACTTTCACTTTGGCGTTGTTTACCTTTGCTTAGTTAGGAATGACGCCATAAAAATTCATTCTTTTCAAGCCATTTTAAACTTCAAAAATCTAAAAGCGCAAATATCTGTTTGCTCAAAGAGCTATCTTGTGTTTGTGACTGCCTACGACTCGGCTACATCGTCTGGAATATCGTAAAACCTTGGGCAAATGCGCCAGTATACCAGGGAGGAAGTGGAGTGCTTCCTGTTTGCTGTTTCGTTGTGCCTTCATCGTCGTGCTCTGTCCCTTTGAAGACTACAAGAGATAAGTACACACGAGTATATATTTTATCTTAGCAAAAAAGATGAAGTAGCTCCACTGCAATTTATAATTATCTGAAGCAACGAAGTGCTGTGAAATCAATTTATGGTCATGTCTATCTTGGATGTTGATCTAGCTACTCTGCATAATAACTGCAACTTAAGCCACACATTAATCTCGCAGTTTTCCACAGACACGCTGTCTCCGAATGAGCTCGAAAGATTTTTGGGAGAAGATTGCTTATGCACCTTAAATGAAATACTTTTCCACTTAACATTGGAGAATATAGACTACAGTAATCAATCCCAACTTCTGTTCTTAACTCAGTTGGCAAATAAGCGCTTCCACTCGACATGCTTTACTGACTCTGACCTCAAAATTTATTTTTCAAATTGGAATGTCGAACAGCTTAAGGAATTCGCTTCGAGAGTAAGTGAAGCAAGTGAGATCCCATTTGATATGAAACTTGAGCTTGCTTGCCTTGCGGAAAAACATCAATTTGTCGAAGATCTTCTGAAAGAATTCGAAGAACATGACACAAATCTCGAGAAAAAGAATATGTTGATATTCTATGGGATCTCGTGCGGAGAGATTGTAGATGTTCTTATCAACAGTGGGGTAGATATCAATAAAACAGATGCTCGCAAAAGAACCCCTATATTTTATGCCTTTATACGCTCCTTGGACTCGGCAAAGAAGCTTCTCAACAAAGGCGTGAAAGTGACTAGAAGAGATAAATGCAGTGTAAGTGTCCTAGCATTTCTTGCTGAAAATATGTTAAAAAATAATTTGCCGGTCGATGTCACAGGCGAAGGAATACAGCTTCTCTTACAGAAAGGAATAACTCAAGCTCAGTTGAACAAAGAAGTTATAAATTTGATTTTATGCAAATTTATCCAAGTTCTTGGTACTGTGCCACAAGCGTCGAATATACTTGGCATTGCTATTAACCTCGACATACTGTGCCAAACCCTCAAGTTGGTTTTTAGTAACACAAACGATGGCATACACGCTGATGTCCAAAACAGCTTAATTAGCCAGCTTCAAAGTATGCAAGAACGCGATACTGAAGGCGTCTTTCCTGTATGTGATGTGCTCCAAACCTTTTACAAGCTTGGCGCTAAGCCATCGGCTCCAGATTCAGAAGGAAACACCTGTCTTCACTATGCAACCCAATTGCTGTTCTATGGTGTGCCTAAAGAAACCGTAACTAACCTTTGTCGTGACCTCATGGAACACGATGCAAAGTCAGTGGATGCGAAAAATTACAAGAAGGAGACACCGCTTTTATTTTGCTTGTCTTCGAAACATTTAATGGCCCGCAGCGAAACAAGTTATTGGTCAGGATGTCTACAGAGCGTATGCAGGCTGTTAATGGAAAATCGGTCAGAGTTGTGTGATACAACACACAAAGAAGAGTCTGCATTTCATCTGATTCTCGAACTGTGCCAATATGCCATTCTCTTAGAAGATGAAAACAGAAAAAGGTGCATTTTTGAGGAAATGTTTAAAATCTTAGAAATGTTCTCCCAGGACCGCAAACGCACCGCTGCTGTAAATAACGGAGATATATATATTAACACGCCGCTTCACCTTTGGGCATCAATGGCAATGAAGTTACCCAGTCATTACCGTAAAAAGGTTTACGATGACCACAGTTTTAGAGACCTATTGGAAAAGATACTAAAACTCCTGCTAAATTGTGGAGTGAAGTTAAATGACGGAAATGGCAAAGAAGAAACACCGCTACACATGTGCAGGACCTGGACGGCTGTCAAGCTGTTGTTAGACGCTGGTGCAAAGGCAGATGTTACAGACTCATCAGGATGTACACCTCTTCTTGCCGCTGCAAAGATGAACGTATGCCTCAAGAAAGATTCAAAATGTTTCTATCCTGATGATGATCAAACCCCAAGGGAGTTCTGGCTAGAGGTATTCAACAGGAAACTTGACCCATGGACTGCTGATGAAAAGGAAAATTCTGTTTTGAGCATCCTAGTCAAGAAAGGAGCCGAATGTCTAGCTAAAGCCCTGATTGAAGTTGCATGTGAGCTGAATTGTGTGCAGTCAGATGCAATTGGAGTGCCTCTTCTCATTACCATTTGTAAAGACAAGTCCACGGACAAAGAATGGAAAGTTGATCTTGTCAAGACCATTTTAAAATATCAAAAGAGTCTTGCGCATGAAAGTTTGAGCAACAAAGATACTGCTCTTCATATTAGTTGCAAGAACATTTTGGAGTTGCCTGAAGAACGCGTCAAGACTTCCGTGCATTGGAAAATCGTTCAGCATCTCATTTTGTGCGGAGCTGATGTTAAATCCGCTGATAAGAAAGACAAATCTTGTTTGGACATAGCAGAAAGTTGTCCAGTTCTTAAAGGTCTACTGTCAGCTCCAGTGGACCACAGTGAACTTCCTTTAGTTCTTGAAAACTGGACACAGTCTTCCCAGATTCATGCCCAGAAACTGTCACTGGTTGCAAGAATGGTCAAACATCGACAAATCGGAAGTGTATATTTTTACCATGAGGCATTAGACAAAGATAAGGGCACAGGCGGTTTTGTCTTTCCTGGAATCTTACAAGATGGCAGAGAGGTAGCTGTGAAGCGCTTTGATAAGTCAAGAACTGCACCCAAGAAAAAACCGGAAAGCAATCTTGTGCTACCAAAAACGCAGTGTGAGCAGATTGTTCAGTATTACTTGAGCTTGGAAGATAGAAGCTTTCATTATTTAGCATTTGAATTGATGGAAGGGAATCTCGATCATTACCTTGATATGCCCAATAGAGAAGATGATTCCACCAAACTATTAACTAGGACCAAACTTTGCAAAGACTTATTAATGGGCTTGAAGTTTTTACAATCTCAAGGTATAGTTCATGGCAATGTCAACCCAAGAACCGTGTTTTACCAATCTAAACCAAGCTTGTGCCTTAAGGTTGGAAACTGCAAGACAAGTAGCTCAACAATAGGATGGGTTGCTACAGAAGTACTGAAAGATGAAACTTCCTTTTCCAAGCAGTCTGATATCTTTTCCTGTGGTCTCGTGCTTCACTATCTTCTGTCAGGCAAAAAGCATCCATTCGCTCCTGCAGACTCTGTAATGAAAACACCACAGGAAATCCTCAAAGAAACACACAAAAATATTACGAATGGTAATATTGTGAAGATTGATGATTCCCTCTCTCCTGAAGCTACTCATCTTGTACATCTGATGCTGGACAGTGATCCCAGCCATCGGCCCTCTGCAGGCGAGGCTTTGGTTCATCCTTTCTTCTGGGACAAGAAGACAAAGAAAGCATTTCTTAATGTCGTTGGAAATGAGCCAGAATTTGAAGTAGGGAATCGATATCCCTTAACATTGTTTGAGTACGAATTACAGGAGCTGTTCAGTGTAATCGTATCCAGTACAAAATGGAATGATCCATTGAAATATGGCCAAATCTCAGCTACAAGAAGAAAGCGTAATTACAAATTCGGTTCAATCGCAGATTTGATACGTTTTATTCGTAATACCTACCAACATATTCACGACCAAGAAGCGAGAATCCAAGACTGGTGGAACAAGTATTATATATTCGATTATTTTCCACGTTTGATTATCGAAATCTACAAAAAGGTCAAAGTATACAACCTGCACAAGTCAAGACCACAGATCCAGAGTTTTTTTATCGAGCTGTAAATATCTTCAAGTTGCACAAGTCAAGGAATCAAGAAATACTTTTGCAAGTTCGCAAGAGACACAAAGCTAAATAAGGTCTGTAGATTGCTTTAATTAATTTTGAAGTAAGGCCATAGATAGAAAATTCAAACGTTAGGTATTGACAATACGATATATTATCGTCTATAATAGAAAGAAATCCGAAAAGTTCCATATCTTATTCTAAAAACAAGATAATGAAATTCCATTGCTGACGGATTCTCACGCTTTTGGGGGATTCCAGGCCGGTGGAAAGGCCTGGATATCTGTAGGGGGCGGGGCAGTTGCCAGAACAAATTGTTTATCGAGGCAATCGAGAGGCGAAAGCAGTAGACCCTCGCTAAAGCGATTTCTATATTTTTTAAGGGGCATTTGTGAAATTTTACTAAAGCAACTGCCTCGATTGCCTCATAGTAGCTACGGCCCTGAGTGGGGGGGGGGGGGGGGGGGGGGGGGGGGGTTGAAATTGATTATATAAAACTAAAATTGGGGGGCTCAAACCCTCCTGGCTTGGTATGGGCCTGGATTCTTGTTGAAAATATTGTCGAGTAGAAAGGGGCTTCCGCGGGAAACCGCCCCAACCCATAGTGGTTATGTCTGTTATTTCTATTTACTAATTAACTAATCCCGCGAGCAAAGGGCACAAGAAGACTGTTTATCAGTAGTACATATCTATTTCAGTAGGACTTACTTAATTTGAGACTTTATGTTCTGTAAAAAATTGATACGAGCATGAAAGTTGGTATATTCAACTTCTCAAGAACTTTTAGCTTCGGCGTTATGTTTTCCCATTTTAGGTCACGTTCATTTATTTGCACGATTAACCCAAAGGAAGCAAGTCTAGGTTACCCTTATTGGTAACAGCATCCAGATTCCATGCATGTTCTAAAAAAAATACCTGTTACGCTTAAGAATGGGTAAGACTGCACAAAATAAAAAATTCGTATGACTGCAATGTGGATCAGCTTAAATAAAGAAATAATAATTAAGGGAATGACGTGTAATTTGATATGTGAAAACATTGCGTCCAGAAAACGGGTCTATTTCCAGCATGGACCCCTGACAAATAATTATCTTGTCACTTGTCAAATCGTCTGTCACCTGTCATGTTCTGACTCGATTCCTGGAAACCGATTGACATCGTAGGTGAGTAGATCTAGAGTTCGCTGGATCTCTTACTTGAATCAAGGTCTGTGAGGTAACCCACAACGCAATATTTGGAATTAAAGTATTCCGGAATTGCCTACTATAGTTTTGATGTACTAAAATACTCGTGATAAAACCGAGTCGAGACCTCATTAGTGAAGCACGCAAGCATATGACATGCGCAAGCACAATCACAGGCTTTCAGGGTTTGTAAACCAGCCCCTTGTATTCACTTAGTAGAAGAAAAAATTCAATCATATATCCTCATTAAGTACTATCTGCGCTTGCATATTTCGTTATGTTTATGATTGCGTCGATAGTGAAAACCAGGCTTCAACGTTCTTAAATAATTATCTGCCATATTTTTGACAGAAACTAATAAAACCTGGGTACTTATCTGCTGCTCGGAGACCGAGCAAAGCATTTGCATTGGGCGTACGACAATTGATTACGGTCTGGTGGCAGGGTCAGAGCCGAAATCCATACAGCGGCTCAGCTTCTATAGATTGTAATTTGATAGATGTGTTGATCATCACAGTGAATGAGCGATCTAAGCGAACGCTGTAAAGGAAGACTTGAAAAAGTGATTTCAAGCTTCAACGGGAATCGAACCCATGAGCTCCGCGTTGCCGGTGCGATGCTCTACCAACTGAGCTATGAAGCCAATCCTGTTGGCGAGCGGTCATTTTTGTTGGGTTCTTCAAGCCCCCAAGTCTTTCTTTACAGCGTTACCGGCATCGCGGTATCATTATTTCACCACAGTTCTGCCCATTCAATATCCACAGATTGTAATTTGGCCAGTTAGGCGAATATGGCGAATTTCTTTTTTTGGATGTTCTAATCCTATCGTATTCATCGTATTTGGAGTTTCATTTTCAAAAAAATTCAAGGTTTCCAGCTTAAATATCTTCTATATATTGTAAAAGATATTCACGGTAAAAGACATGAGAAACGTTTTCTTGTTTAAAAAGCCTGATTTTAACAGTCAAGAAATTTTAAGAAACGTCTATAGCTTTGTGAAATTCCTCAGCTACACGCCAAAGTACAGCTATGTCAGATTGCACATTCAATTTCGATTTCTCACACACATTATTCATAGTATGATCTTTAGAGTGTAACGGAGTGTGGCGTCAATCGTAAGGGGAAAAAACAAATTCCGGGTCAAAAATGACAGAATGTCGGCACAACAAGACGAAGATAAACAACTAACTAGTTGTAATGATAAATAACTAATTGAATAGAAACAGGCAGTCAACAATTTTGGAACTTTGCATTTGCTTAGGAAATCCTTACTAGCTTTCTTAATTGAAATACAAGTCATGACATTTTTTATTACCCCCCCCCCTCCCCCCCTAGCCTGACCAGGGATGTTGTTTGTTTGTTTTTCTATAAATTTCCTTTTCTGTAACCTTTTTGATATATAAGTTTACTTACACTCATTGTCAGTAAATGTATTTTGATTGAGTAAAGTCGTGGCTTCTTTTTTGCTTCCCGACTGTGTGCCGGCTGACAGATTGTTCTCGGCACTGTACCGGCATGTTACTCAGTCTTTAGGACTTATATAAGGTATTTGCTTTTATTCCGATTTTCAACTCAGTGTTTCAGATTTTTAGGACTAGTTGAAAAACGGAGGAAAAGTAAATATCTCATATAAGTCCTAAAGACTGAGTACTTTTAGTATATCATTTCCTAGTCTATTTTTTTCTTAGTTAATTATATGTAAATAAATGGAGTCGCGCGACAAATTTCGACCGCACTGACACCGTCAAAAGAGGAGCCAATCAGAAGGCAAGGAATTATAACAAGTAATTTCGATGATTCTACACATAATACAAACGATGATACACAAACATAATGATGGCAGAGTTCAGAATGCCTTGTGGACCTCTATATTTAAAAAATGGACCTTTATATAAGATTTTAAATAATTTCGAGGTCCCTACATATAATATAATGCAGGGGCGTATCCAGGAATTTGTTCAGGGAGGGGTGCTGCGCCCAAAGTTAACCCAGGGAGGGGTCCACCCCTTAGAATAAAAGGGAAAAACATTATTTTGTAATGGTTATCTTCGAAGTATAGGGACACAACCTGCAACCCCTGCACCCCTCCCCTGGATCCTCCACTGTAATGATAGTACTGATTTCAGTATGCTATTTGAATATTGACGTCTGCATTTAACAAACTATTTAGGTTTAGATGTCATCCATGGGTACTCGTACATGCAGCCACCTAGGTCTTTAAACAATGCTTTCTTCTCATACACTTCTTGAAAGACTCGATGGCTTTGATCAACTAATGACGTTGCATCGTTGACGTCATTCATTGCTATTCAATAGCCCTTCTATATTTTAGCCTTTGAAATTACTTATCTTTGAACCGACTAACAGCATTCTTGTACGTGGTCTGCGAAAATAGATCGAGATGAAAGGGGTTAGTTTATTAGTGGTCATATTAATCGGTATTTTTCTCACTGCTTTGAAAAGGAAAGGTAAGACTTGCTAACTAGTTTATCTTGCATACTGATGTTTAAGAAAACATTCTCTAGACTTTTTTTCGTTGCATAACATCTGAAATACTGCCAACACGCTTCCCTGCTATCAGAGTCTCCCTCGCTGGCGATTCCTTGCAGTGAAAATTCTCTGCCACGAATCGCCAAACACGCATATGTTTTTGTGAGAAATTAGTAGTTCAAGAAGTAAGATTTCGATGATATCCTAAATATTTGAGAGACATCTTGTCCAAGCGATTGTCCGAGGCTATTGTGACAAATGTAGCAGACCAATAAACTGATTCTGTTTGACCTGCAAGCGGATCCAAGATGATAGACAAACTGTGAGATGCTGTAAACACATGCCCACAAAACTGCACGTGGATTGTGAGGATTTATTCCTCTTGGAAAGCCGGTTACTACAAATGATTTTACTAACTACACCAAATGAAGCTTTATGCGAGTATTATACTTCAAATATGCATATTTTTTTTCGTCAAAAGGCGTGGTCCGAGGCAGGACAGCGGCTTCTTTGAAACCTCAGTGTCAAGTTTATACACTACTTATACGCCACTGTAGGCCTATGATGACAATTCTGTCAGATTTTAAGCTTTAAGGACATTGCATGATTGGCAAAAGATCTCATCGTCGATTTTTCTTCAAATTTTGCATGATGAAAGTACATTATGCTAGAATAACTGAAAATGAGCGAATAAAAATTTGAGTAACCGCGGATTCGTTCGTTCGTTCGTTCGTTCGTTTGTTTGTTCACTCCTCGTTCGTTAGTTCGTTTGAATTCGTTCGCTAAATTGTATAAAGGTACAGGGCAACCCATAGCGCAAACCCCGGCCTTTGTTTTTGTTGTCCCCTGAGGAAAGCGCAATTGAACGGAAAACCTGTCCCTAGCACCAGGATTATCCTACATTCATGTAAATGGAACCTTATAAATTCTGTGCTGTTTTAAGTCTCGAAAAGCACCAAATAAGAATGCAGGTAGTCCTTTGACCACACACGTTCTGGAAACTTCTGCCGGGATTCCCGCGAGACAGCTGCCAATCAAAGTCTTTTATGAAGTGGTACAAAATGGCGCCAGTACATGGAAACTTCTTGCTTCTAAGTAAGTTGTGTTCTATCTGTTGGACGAATAAGTGTTTCAGCTAGGGGTGAAAGAAGGTGAAGTAGCAGATCTTCCTTTCCTTATTAATTCTTTCTTTTGTTATCTTCCCTTCTTCCTTCCCACCTTCCTTCTTTCACCAGTGCAACCTGGGTTTGTTTCTTGTGCTGGTCGTATGTGAGTAGAGTTGTTTGGTGATTCTCTCACGTGCTTCAAGGGTTTTTCTCCAGGTTCTCTGGTTTTCCTCCCTCCAAGAAAATCAACTTCTAAATTCTAATTTGATCTAGAAATTAAGGGCCTGGATGACAATTACTCTGTGTTATTGAAGTTACCCCATTACATTGTGAAGTTTTTTTTTATTGACTATATACTAAAAGTTAGACATCTGAAAGATTTTGTATTGATATATTTTCTCAGGAGTCCCTGTTTCACTTCAAACTAGAAATGATTTGTTGGATCTGGTTGGTTACTATGGTACTATTAGTGCTGCCGAACCTGTAGCATGGCGTCGAATTGAGAGTAGGGTTTATGCATAGCGTAAGACAATGCTATAAAATATGAATTATTTTAAAGACATTGTTTAAACCCAAATTTGATTAGTTGAGTGAGTCGTCGTCGTTGTCGTCGTCGTCCTCTTCATAATCATGATTACTGTTATCAATAATTTTTCAATTTTAACTCATAAAAATATTTAACTAGAAGCTTTCTGTGTTTATTTCATCAGAAAAGTGGGAGTTTAGAAGGAGAGAGTTCTTCAAGTGAATCTTCGGATGAGAGTTCTTCTGATGAGGAAGAGGTGAGAACTTATATCCTCTTTTGTTATGTATTTACCTGAATTCTTTCCCAATTATTTTCCCATTTTTTCTCCATTCCTTTCACTCTCAAACCCTCCCTCTTTCATCTATTTCATCTCTTTTTCTCTCTCACTACCCTGCTACCTTTTTTCTTTTTAAAACTCCATTCTAGGTTCTCTCCCATTTCATTCCATTTCTCTCTTTCTTTATTATTTCCTTCTTTCTTTCCCTCTCTTCCATTCCTCTCATATTCATCAACTCTTCCACCCTTTACGTTGTCTATCTTTCATCCATCCTTCATACATTCATTCAGTTCATCTTTCCATTTACTTCTCTTTCTATTAACCAATCATTACAACTAATCATTCATTCACCCACCCCCCCCCCCCCCCCTCCATTTTCTAAATCTCAAACGCACAATCCTGGCAAGGTTCAGGAATATCTTTATATTTTTGCATAATCATTTCAGGTAGAGAATGTGAGGCACAAGAGGACATGGAGGTACAGTAATGGATCATTTTTTCATAATAATTTAAAGTATTATGTGCACGTTACTTTATGTTTTATGCAGAAGAGGGGATGTGGTGGGCATGTTTCCCACCCTACTCCCCTAGATTTGCCACTGATGGTCCAACTACTCTTATATTTTATATTTGTTTTCAGCATGGATAATTATGCGGATAACTATTTAAAAGTATGGAAGACAAAAACTCCAGATCTTACGATGCTATGATTCTTGCTTTACTAAAGGTAAGTCTGTGTCTGGTCAAGGATCATTTTGCCATTAGTTTCTTTTGTTAGGTACATGTACACCAATATGGCCAGGTTATCTCTGTTGTTAGTTAACTTTCTAGGGGCTGAGTTATTAACAGTGTATTGTATTTGATATTTTAATGAAGAAATGAATGAGTGGTTGAATGAATGAATGAATGAGTGAGTGCATGTCAGAATAACAAAAATGGATGAATGAATGGTTAAATGAATTGACAATAATATAATAATAAGAAGAATAACTTTATTTATTAAAGAGGATACTGTACAGTGTCCTAATAGTGTAAAGTACACTAACAAACGTGACTGGATAGATGAAAATACTAAATGATACAATGATATATCCATTGTCAAATTAATTAAACAATTCTATTTTCTTGTTTAGCACAATTATCATGAAAGAGCATTTGAATTATTTGAAGATATGAGAGAACAGAATTTTCAAGGTACTGAAAGTTCTAGAATCCATTAGGCAAAAGTATGGCATGAAATATTCCAGAAGCACTCGATGTATTGTCTGCGTTCACAATCACCTAAGAGTACATTTGCTTACCTTAAAATAGAATTATGCAAAAGTTGGAACTTTTATGTTAATATATAGAAGGAGGAAAAAATATATATATATATCTTTAATTTTATTTTTTCCATTTGCCATTAAAAAATAAAGTACAATAAAAAAACAATGAAAAATTAAAGCAACAACAAACAAACAAAAAAGAAGTAGAGAAGGGAATTAGGGAGAGAACAAACATTTAAAAAATGACAGTTGATTTATTGCACTTCATATGTCTACACAATGGCAAGAAAAAGAGCCATTTATTGCAGTGCATGCCATCTTATACATTTGCTGTCTCATTTTCTGATTGTTAGTATTTTCTGTGTGTCTAACTTGCACTTTTTTGTTATTTCACTAACACAGCTTCTATTTATACATACAATGAATGGTTTAATCAACAAAAGCTATATATTTTATGGATATGGAGAAAAACTGTGGAGTGCTGTATTGGTAAGTATCAATTCCAGATGCATTGCTCAAGAATCATAATTTCATCTTTTTATGAAACATTATCTACCTGGGAGGCTTCAGCTTTGGTTTGTGCCAGTGTGTTAAAGTTAATAATTTATGTTGTTTCTGCCTTCTCACTTTTTGTGTGCACGCAGAAATTCTTTTTCTGTACTGCATATTGCCAAGTCGTAAAGGAGATTTGAGCATGTACGGTTTTGCCGATGGAGGAAAACCAGATATCTCAGTAAAAACCCTCAAATCAATGGAGAAGTCAGACAGAGTCTAGTTATTTAAATATGATGGATCTAGGAATCAAACCTGAGATCCCCAGAGGTAAGGAAGTGTAGTAATATTCTAGCACTACCACTGGCACTAACCTTCAGTTTATTCCCATCAGTATTTGTTGTGCTGCCTTTGAAACTTGTGCCCTCATCTTTTGGCATTTTTCACTAGAACTTGATTGAACACATGAAGCAAGAACCTGCTGTTCTTCCAGATCTCTGTAAGTATTCTGAATACTTCAGTTTTGAGTTGCTTCCCATGCAAGCAGAGTCTCCTTCGTTGGCTTCACAGGTCCATGTTCAAGATGTTATATCACCGTTGGTGTTTGTGAATATTTAGACACTGACATGAGGCTAGACCCTCACTAAACAAGTTCGGTCATCGAGGAACAGAGCGGATTATACAAATTCAAAAATGATCTATTCTGACTGTTGTACACCAAAAATAAGAGGTGTCATGGGCTTATGGCCATCCGTGGTAACCAAATAAAATAATCAAATATAGACACTTCTACGACAATAATCATTAACGTTATTTAGAGAGGGTAATTTGTGATAGTCTCAACTGATAAACTTGTGGCACTGTATATGTATGTTTGATGTCTCTAAGTGAGACTGGACTGCCATTTCATGTGGTCATCCAAGTAATGGCAAAGGTATAATCATGTGGTCCCATGGTTCATGCATGAAGAAAGCAAGAGCTATAGCTAGAGTGCTTGGGCCAATAGACTTGCTACAAATTTTTAGTTCCTTCCATTGCAAGTAAAGCTGAAAGCTTCAATTTATAGACTTTGGTGAAAGTCTACTCTGACTGAAAGAACCACTGACATTTATAATTCAATACAGTCAGGCTTAATAAAGAAAAGAGAAGTAATTCATTGAATTTATATATCCTCAGATACTTATAATGAGATTTTAAAGCTGTGTGCTCTTATTCCTAATGGTTCTGACAAGGCTCTTGAAGTGTTTAGAGATATGTGCAGTAAAGGAATTGGTAAGACTTAAATTATTTTACAATAATTAGAAGGAAAAGTATAGAAAGCACAGTCATATTTGATTAATAAATTGATTTACATCCTTCCATTCATGTAGCCACAAATCTATCCTTGCCTTCTTTCTTTTTTCAATCCATCCATTCAACCATCCATTGTCCATCTATCCATCCATCCATGGATCCCCACTGTCCATCCATCCATCCATCCATCCATCCATTGTCCATCCATCCATCCATTGTCCATCCATCCATCCATTGTCCATCCATCCATCCATGCATCCACTGTCCATCCACCCCTCCATTGTCCATCCACGTATCCATCCATTCATTCTGTCCAATCTTTCATATCATGTACATGTAATTTAGTTATGAGTAATTTAAGTAACTTCCAATTTCAGAGCCATCATTAGCTACATTTAGTCGTGTTCTCAGAGCTGAATACTACAGAGACAGGAGCATGACACTGTATGAAAATGGTGAGTTCATTAAAAGCATCTCCAGTAGGGCACAATTAATTAAGAGTCTTGCTCTGTTGTGTGGCCTCACCATACATTTAACACCATTTCCTACAGTAGTTACATGTATTTGTCTTAATTATTTTATTACATGATGGAAGTTATTAAAATAAGTAAACAAACAAACAAATGAACAAACAAAAAACAAATGAACAATCACCCTTTTCTACTGTAGTTATTGTCTTTTATCCTAGTACATGGTTGAAAATATTAGATACATACAAATAAACAAATAACAAACAAATGAACTAAAAAACTAATGAAAAAGAACAAAGACCAAACAAACAAATGAATGAACAAACAAACAAACGATTATGATAAGTGATCAATTATAATAAGTGATTATAAACTAATGAATTAAAAGAGTGTCAATTAACTCTATGGTCTAAATCTTGATTTCTTATCAGAAGATGAGGGAGATTTAAAACTTAAACAGAATACCAACAACAGTGTCCTTCAAGCCATTATCAGCCATTTGGAAGCATATGATAAGCTACCAGGATTGAAGCATTCGTCTGATAGTATGTATTTTAATAGTCCAGATTCATGTTCTCAGCTCAGGGTTACCCTCAACTTTGTGTAAAATATCCATGTCTTCAAGGTCCAAGGAATTTTAAAGTGTTTAATGTGTTGTTTTACAGTGCTTCTCAATCACACGTGTGAAACCTTGAAAAAAGTTTTCAACACATAGAAGAGTTTTGGTTGACTCCAATCAAAGCATTTCCCAGCATTGTCAGAAAACACAAAGCTTTTAAGGGTACATGCCTATGGAATGTCATGGAAACGCATTGATTAACGTCCACCAAAACCTACTTTGTCACGATGGCAAATTGTACAATTTTACTTGTGTGATTGAGAAACGATGTAAAAGTTTTGCATTCTTCCAACTTTGTTGGGTATTTGTGAATATTTATACACTAGCATAAGGCTCAAAAATGATCTATTATTATAATGTTGTGAGTCGGGGGGGGGATTACATGGTGGAGGAGGGAGGGGTTGAAGAAAAGAAAAGAAAACCTAGCGTTAGAAAATTGGCCAAATTTTTGTACACCAACACCGTGCACAGGGCCGCAGGAAAAAGATCAATAGGGTATTCAAGGGAAGGGTGTAAGGAGATTGGAGTCAGCAGAGATTTCAAGAATTATAAAATAATGTAAACACTTCTGAATCATATGCAAGTTAGGCATGCTGTTTAATTATTAAGTAAACAAACAATGCCGCAAAAACCGTCACCACTTTCTTTCTTTTCATTTTTCAGTCAAATTTTTCAATACTGCCATGGGATCAGTAAGTTAGCCGACACAAAAAAAGTGTTGGTTGGAGATCTGAAACCTAAATCTGGTGGCATATGTGGCTATTTGCTTGTTGGAAGTATTAATTTTTAAATAATTATTAACACCTTCCATCATATCTAAATTCACAGCTCACAGCCCAAAATTCATTTCAGTCTCAGATTTCAAATCTCCGACTAACAGGATTTTTTGAAATAAGACTGGTCAGAAGTAGTTTCTTCAGTTGACATCATTCTCTGAAAGAATTATGAACCAGTTTTCACAATTTTGATTTGTGCTTATCATTGTGTAAATAGGCACTTTTTTGCCAAGATGCTAATGCAGCTCACCGACTCTATGCATTGGCAGAGACCAATGACAAAACTCTGTTAGGACAAAAAAGAGGATTATTCTAGTAAGTATGTTAGAATAATTGCTTGATTCAGGCCCAAATTAACCATGAAACCTTTCTTCTCCCTGTCTACTAAAGTGACCCCTTGCAGGCTTCAGAATGCAGCTCAATTTGGAGGGCAAAACAATAGGTTTTCAATAAATCCAGTGATTGAGATTCTTTTGTTTTGTCCTCTAAAGTGAATTCCTTTTATGTCACATGCAAGGGGTCTATACATTCCAGTTTTTAAGTAGGTTTTCTGCTTCTCAAGATTAGTCTCAATTTTGTGTAGAATATTGTGAAGATGTGTGGAATTTCAAAGTATTGTTGAAGTTGTGCATTTTCATGAGCACTGTACTCAAGAATTGCAGTATTACTTACTAAATTTGAGCAGTCACTCTTTTTCGTTTCTCATTTTCATCTCATTTTCCCTCATCAGTGCAACGTTTTTAGTAACATTAGCCCAGTCAGAGAAAAGTGCTGAGATTGTCTATCACATGTACAAGGAGCTTGTTCCTGCAGTAAGTTAAACTTTCGCCTCACGTTTCCATTTTTGAAAATATGTTTTGCACCACGACATGGCTGACGTACATTATTATGTGGTCAGCAATCCACTGTGTTGTTGCATTTTTGGTCTAACTATGGTACCCAAACTATTGATGCAAACAAGTTTAGTTCATCCAATCAGAACGATGCATTGAAGATATAGACCACTAGTTGAATTTGACAAAAAATATATGATATATCATTTCATCAACAGAAACTCATCCCACAAAGCTGGGTCTACAGTGAACTATTTAGAATGGTAGAAAGAGAAAAGATGCCCAGACTTGTTCCAAAACTTTATCAAGGTAATGTTAAAGCTGAACAAATGAATCTTTAGTCATAAAACTCACCATTATTTTACTGATTGAGAACAAGTTTAAAGGACTATTGGATAGAATTTAGCATTATGGGATTTACAGGGGGACCATAAAATCCTGCATAAGCCTCAATGGTGATGAGGAATCCAGGAATGTAACTCAGGACTCCAGAGGAGAGGGGTCGAGTGCAGTTACCATGACTATTCTTTTCATGATTCCGCTTCAAAAATCCTGCCTAGGGTTAAGCCTTGATTTTATGTAGACTGAATAATTCTTTTGTTTCAGTGAAGGTCTGTGGAGTTTTAATGCATTTGAATGTGTTGTTGAAGTTGTTCAATTTTCTTTACTTCAAATGTCAATATCTGTGAATATTTTGAAATGGGGTTGACCCCAAGTCAAGGGGCAACACATTGGGATATTTTATGAATTTGAAAAAAAGTCTATTTAGTACTTTCATGCAGTTTTTTTATCCATCCCAGACATGAAGCGTTATAGAGTACCAATCAATGAACAAACTTGCAGAGGAATATTTTCAGCTTTAGCTAGAAGAACATCTCCCAAGGTATGACATCTCCCAGAGAGTAGATGACAGTAGATTGAACCTCTTTTAAGCAGCCACACTTGGCAAATAGTCTACTCATTGTTGATGAAAAGTAATTATCGCTAGAGGTTAACATACAGTATTTGAGGTATACTGCAAATACCCTCTTTGTGGATTTGATTAATGGCTGCTAAAAAGAGTTGGTTCAAATAGAGGGCATTAGTTAGTAAATAGAGTCAACCATTTTGAGGGTTCTATCGTCGTGTACGGATTAACAAAGTGCGTCATAGAGTTTCCGAACACACGAGTGAGACTTAGAAATTTTGGTTCTCCTCACTTAGAAAAAAAATTAAGTGAAGACACCAAGAATCGAACTCGGTACCTTCGGCACCAAAGGACTACTACAATGCCAACCCCAACCCTAACCCTAAACCTAACCACTAGACCACGAAGCGAATTCGGTTGGGTGGTCTCATTTTTGAGTCATATTTAAACGATGTATCATTAGCATGTGCACATAAATATTTATTATAGTTTAATTTATGCTATCGTAGGGTACGACTACTAGCCGATTACTCCAAATTTGCATTTGAATAGAATTCCCCTGACAATTCCCGTACACGACGATACAACCATTTTGAGGCTTTCTCAACTTATCCACCAAATAGAGTTTGGGTGCTTGATGAATTGCAAGGAAACAAGGCTGCTATAAAATTTAGAATCCAAACACAGTTCTATTTGTTAAATCAATTAATGTGTAAAACCAATATTTAAACTTCTATATTTTTTACTTTTTTCAGAATCACAAGCAGTATATAGAAATTATGACCGATGTGTTTTTCTGGATGAAAAAATTTAATATACCGTAAGTAGGTTACTCATATCATTATAAGTTTTTTAACTGTAATAAAATCTAACAAATGATAACAGAATCAGTACTCTGCTACCGGGAGCTTGGCTCAGAGATGTTACACATATATGATTTTCATTTGCATTCTACATCATTCTGACATGTCCACCATGTTGTTATTAATACCACCAACATGGCCACCATATCTTTCAGCAGTGTCATTTTAAACTCTAATGGTTGGTTGCAAAACAACAATGCATTTTCTTGTTATAATATTATGTTAAGTTTATTACAGCTCAGGTTTTTAGTCAGGCATTCCTGTAGTGATGATTGGTTTATTAATAATGATGCAAACACTGCTTTGCCCAGAAACTTCCCACTTTTAACTGAACTAAAATTTTCTTCTGTTTAGAATATCTCCTTATATGATTGGTCAGTTAGTACGGCAGTACTGTGCTGGAGGCCACCTGAAACAGGCTTGGTAGGTACAACTTTGTATCAAAAAATAAAAGTGTTGATAGTTTCAGATCAACTGTCTTTCAATACAGTGATGGCTGAAATGTCCATGGTTTAATTCTCAGGATCTCGAGGTCTTTTTCAACTTCTCCCTAATCTGTGTAGCTTCAGATTTAATTACTCTTAAAACAGAACACTGATGGAGAGATGTGGTGGTTGGGGGGGGGGGGGGGTATTAAAGTGAGCATCATCAGCTCCTTGGAGGACCAGTTACCAGCAGAAGGAACACTGAATGTTAAATAAGGCCTTTACATTTTAATTTATTGTGAGAGTTCTTGAGTATTTAAATCTCCAAATTTTGTGACTGTTGATTCTGACCAACAACTTCTCTGGTGCTACGGGGTAGTAAGGGGGAGGGGGGCAGGGGTAACACTTGACATACATACTCTCCCATTAACATATTTTATACCAATTATGTGTACTCTCGATATTCTCAAAGAACTTCAGTCTTGTTTACTGTAGCTATTACTGACATTTTTGATATTTATATGAAGTAACTTACTTTCTTATTCTCTAGGAAAGCAATGGAAATGTTTGATGAATACAATTTCCACCCAACGTGAGTGAAAAAAATAATTAAAATAAAAATCTCTTGTGTTTAATTATTCTACATTTAGCACTTTCGCATTAATTGCAGACACTTTTTACCCGCACACTACCACTACATTCAATGTTAAGAAAATAATTGGACAGTTACCTATATGGGATTAATGAGAAGCTGTAAATAATTAAGTCACTAATCATTCAATGAAAATACTATGACATTGCACTTTCCTGGTCATGTCTCAGCACTTTTACAATATTTTTTTTATTTTCTCAACTGTATGGTACTCTAAGGAATCAATTGAAAGCTTTTTGGTTCTTAAGTCTTTGTGTGTTTTTCTTCAGATACGTGGCATTAATGCAACTCCTTGAATGCTGCAGCGTGAATAAAGATCGTGAACAGGCTATGGTATGCTCAACTTATGATATAATATTATAACTACATGTAGAAGTATAATTTCTGAAGCAAGAGTGTAAGAGCTGATCAAAGTCTGGGCATGGCTAACTCTCACTATGTATCCAAATTGTCTTTATTTGCAGAAAGTATTTGAGATCTTGGCCAAGTATGGCTATGTTATTTCTAAGAGAAAGCAAAGCAGTATATTTGATAATACACAGATGCCATTATCCCATAGGTAAGCTTAGAAGTCTGAGCATTTATCTGCAGGCCTCTCAGCCCACAGTGGGGGCACATTAAAAACACCAAAGAGTCAATGAACAGATTTAGTTATTCACTGTTAATAGGACTTTACTGATAGAGACATTGCAAAGAACTTGAACACTTGAAGATATAATTATTATGTTGGTAGATTTATGCTACCTAACTTAAGAAACTTGTTGGGGGAGTGTCATAATATCATAGGTATAGACCCCCGACCCCAAGCAGCTGAGCTGTGAATTTTGTTTTAGCCAATCACAGTGTGTTTAGCTGTTTTGCCGCCGCTATTCCAAGGTCCCTGTAGCCCAACTTTGGCATATTTTTCTGTTTTCTTTCAACTAAAATATAATAATTATAAATGCCTACAAGAGGCAGAAATATGGAGGACAAATAAAAACGATATCACTTTACTGCCATGTTTGCTTCTTTCAAGCTAGCTTAGGGCTGGTCATTTTGTCCAATCATGCTTTGGGCCCTGTGTTCACAGCCAGCTGGGAGATGCCCTTTGAGTGCCTGTAGATTTCACCTTGTGTTGTTGAATAAAGGAGCAATCTCACAATTTCGTTTCAGTTACCTTTCCATTCCATATAAAATTTATAGGGCAGGTGCATGTATGTCATTGCTGCCATCTCGGTTGACATTAACATTCCTCATTAGCTTCTCTTATTAGATCAACCAAGATGGTGGCTGTTTCATTGTTATTCATATCTCAAGGGATTTTGAGTCTCATGGTTGCACACACTCTTTAGTCATGGTTTATTTTTAATAATCATCTTGTCTTTGTTATTTGCCACAGGTTGTACATAAATGGTTTGTTTAAAAATGCCGAGGAACTTGGTAAGTAATAATGGTTAGAAAAATCATTTCTCTATCTTATTTTTATTCTTCCCTGGTCGTTTCTGTCTCCCTTTCTTTCCTTTTTTGTTTCTTTAATTCATAATACTTCTCTTCAGTCCTTCCTTCCTTTTATCCATTCTTGTTTTCATTTTTCTTCCTCAATCCTTTCATTTTTTCTTTTTACTTGCCTCCATGTCTTTCTGTTATTGTGAAGTTCTGAAGGTTTTCCATACTCACCCCCACAGAGGAATTTGGAATTTCCAAAGGGTGGGTGGGTGCAGAGAAAAAAAATTACAGAGTTCGTATTGAAGAAAATTGAAATTTCCGGGAATAGATCTTAAAAAAACTTCCTCAGTAGGGGTGGGGGGCATGGATAATTTTTGGGACTACACATTAGTGCTTAGGCATGCAAAGGAATGTTACAACTTCAGTTATTTATACTATTTTTTAACTGCTTGAATAACAGATAAGCGAAGGGCTAAATACAACATGCCGAAGCAACCAGAAGTTTCCAAGGTACCATATACATATTATTATTTTTTAGTTTTATTATATTGGAGGTGTCTTTTTTTAACATGATTCTAGATTTGCCAAATTTGTCAAGTATAAAATTGCAACCAAATCATATTTCCTCATTTGTTTAGAGCTGCTTTCTTACTAAAAAACTGTAATTATGCAAATTACTTCATAGAATTTACATTCAAGCACTAGCTATGAAATTTCAAGTACATCTGTAGCTTGCAACTTGTAACATACAGTACCTTGCGATTTCTATCTCATTTGTATCACTTCCACTTAATGAATCAATGTAGTAAATATTATTATATTCTTTATTTTGTTTGATAGAATGAAGAGGCGGATAACTTGTAATAATATGTCAATGGCAGCAAACAGGGGAGAAATGGCAGAAACACATTTCACACTTGGTTTTGATTGACAACTCTGACAGACTTAAGAGCCATAATGTTGTATACTTGCACAGTCATTACATAATTATGACATGAGGTGAAATATTATGATGTTCCCCAACAGGGCCCAGTAGTTTGAAGGATATAGTGGTATCCAACAGATAAATCCTTTTCCAGTGAATAAGTCAAAGTACTTATCCAATCAATTTATCCCCTGGATAAGATTCATCTGTTGGATAGTGCTATCTGTAGACCCTTTATATGACCAGGCAAAGTAAGTTGTTAATGTCACTGGACTGCTGCAAATAACAGTTGTACTATGTATCTTAGCTTTTGAAAGCTAGATTGTGTTTTAACAAAATTAGACAAAATTAATACAATGGTAAAGAGTTTTGAAACTGTTTAGCACTTCATATGGGATAAAACATCTTCAGAATAGACCTCTTGCAGCACGACTTCACACTTTTCAGGAGATTGAAATTGTTTTGTCTCCCAGATTGTTCAATACCCATTATTATAAGGTATGATTTATACCTCTTTAGTTTGGGTGTCATGCTTGCCCATTTCCTACCACGTGTCATCATTCACAAATGCACATGACTGGATACTACTACTGGAGACTACATAGCTTTAATATGTCCAATATGTCCAAAACAAAAAGGAGGGTTTTTCCAAAATGGCCTCAAATCCTGCTGAAACTTCGCCAGAAAACTGTTCAAAGTAAAAGCAACAACTGCAGCAAGTTTTGACGCAAATTGTTGAGTAAAACATTTTATTGTCATGACTTTATCATAACTCCCATACATTCCCTTATAAACACACAAGTTTTTTCAGGCAGTGAAGTGATTCTAAAAATAGCTTACAGATTCGGACAAACATTGCATTTGGTTTAACCGCTACGAGGATTATACGAAGCGATATTATTATTTTTACAGTAATAACCCATGTAAACTAAGATCAACTGCGATCAGCTGTGAAAATTATCTGCTGAAAGTAAACTTGTAAGTTTGTTTGTCCAAATTTCCTCATGGTTGAGCTGCGCTATTGAAAACAATGTTGAGGCTAAAAAATGTTCATTTGTGCTACAAGTTACCCAATCTGCTTTCACTCCGCTAGCTCAAAGATTTCCTTCAAAATTAGTAAGCTAAAATTTTGATATAAATTTTTAAGTATTTATAAATTACATTATACGTCTGTATGTATATGTATAATACATTTTGGGAATAATAATAAAATTATTGTAATTTCCATAAGTTATTGAGAATTACACACTTCTTATTGGCCTATATCAATATCTAGCTTGGTATTTATCACAGACTGTAAAAACAAATATTGAAATGAGATCTACTAACCAAGACAAACTATAGCAATTGAAAGCATGATGTTTAGTGGCAGAGATCAAGAAACATTTCAAGGGGGTAACTGTAAGAGGCATCACATAAGCGCCCTATTTTGAACTTATTACTAACAATTTTTATTCTTATTTTATTAATTTTTTCAACTCCCAAAAGATGACTTGCACTTACACGTCATGTGACCCTAACTCTCTTAAAATAAAAAGCTGTGTCAAAATAAACATCGAAAATGGAAAGAGCACCTCAATGTTCTAAGTAGGGTGGACGAGTTTTAGCTCATACCAAGTGAAAATTAGAAGAAATGGCATTAAAATTATATTTCCATGTTTTGTAAGGATGTGTATGAGGAGATGTGCTGCATGGCAAGAAGTTGCCAGCCAACACTTCTACCATACAAATCCTCATAAAATGTCTGATTTTATGTTAAATGCCATTTCTCCTATAGTCAATATTATGAGCTGAAACTTCACCCTCTTACTAATATTGAGCTCTTTTCATTTCTAATGTTCGTTTTCACACAGCTGCTGGTTTTATTGAGGTAGGGTCACATGACCTGTTAGTGCAAGTTGTCTATTCGAACCCCCGGGATCTGCCCTTGAGTGTAGAGTAATAGTTAACTTGCCTTGCCCATGGACTTAGTATTATTATGTGCTAGTTAGATTTCAATGTTATACTAGTGCTATATGTACACTGTGACCCTAGAAGGCCCCACCAGGGCTAAAAATAATGTCTTGTCATTCGCTGGTCATGATAACTGGCCCAAATTAGTTTTCAGCTCAGTTTGTACCTTATTTGTTTCTGGATCAATATTACTGGTCATGACCAGCAATGCAAAGATTTTGCTAGGAAAGTTCCAGTTCTGGCTGAGCATTGGCTGATGACTGGCTGTTACAGTATTTACATTTGTCAACTCTACTGTAATAGGAGTATAATATTATATCAACAAATGTGCAACTAATTTTTACATTTCTTCAAAGAAGTCACTGTATACAACCTCTTGTGCAGACTGACAGTCCTTAACCTAGTTAAAGAAGCTGCGTAACCAGGCCTTCATCTTCCTGTCACTTGGATATTTCTTGTTTCTGATCTTGTCAGTTAGGTAGTGCAGCCATTGGACATTAGTCACTGGAGTAAATTTCTCCCAGTCATCTCTGAAAAATAACACATTGTAACAATTATATTAGACACATAAGTAAAGTACCAGTGGTAGAGAAGTCATCTAGCCTGCAACACCCATGCCTGCCATTTTAGATAGATAGCTTTGAACATTAGTCATCATTGCAGCCTCCAGGCTGGCTGAATTGCAATATACTTTTACAATTAAAGTAAAGTACCAGTGGTAGAGAAGTCATCTAGCCTGCAACACTCATGCCTGCCATTTTAGATAGATAGCTTTGAACATTAGTCATCACTGCAGCCTCCGGGCTGGCCGAATTGCAATATACTTTTACAATTAAAAACAAATATTTAACATATAATCTAAACATCAATAAAGGAAAAGGAGATATATAGAAACAAAAGAGAAAAAAAGAAACAACCTAACAAAATAATAAATAAAAAGAGGAATTTAGCAAACATCACCTAAAATTATGTTAGATTGAAGTCATTAAACCCGTGTGAAATAGATATTAGACTAATACACTTTAGTACACCCTATTTCCATTGTTTCTTTTGTGTTTATTTGACATGTTGACTAGTATTTTTCATTTCACGGGTTAAATGCCTCTATTCTAGTCACCTAAAAACTACTATTAAGGGGAATAAAATATATACTAAAAGCTAAAAAGGGGAACCTAAAACTTACTGCTGATTAAAACAATATTTCATTATAAAAGTATTCTGATTATTAGTCTTGCGAACTGGAAACTGGTAATAATTTTGCAAATACCTTTTGCAGCACGTGTGGCAGGTTGATTAATTTTGCAACAAAAATATAAAATCAAATTTACTGGGATTTTTGATTTTCTACAAACTTGGTAGTTATGAGCTGCAAGTGGGAATTTGGTTCTTGCTGCCGTCAATCAAAAATAATTGGTACCTTTTATGTTCTTGACTGGAAGAGGTGAAAAAAAATTTCACAACAAGCCGTTGAAATATCTGAGTTCACAGAATATTGAAAACTGCAGTAATCATATTGTGTTACTCTTATCAAGCGATTATTAATTACACTTTTATTTCATTTAATGGTTGCCTGGAAATCCATAACTTCAAGAGGAAAAGTGACACCTCACTTTTACAATTTTTTATTCTGCTTGGCTAACATTAATTATTAGATAAGCTGCATGTGATTGGCCTATGCTCTAGGTCCCTATTGACTGTACTCTCTCCCCATTGGCTGCAGTTTTCACACTACAGTACATATCATGATGGGTTAAATGTAAGAGTCAGAATAATCCAAGATTATAGGCCATTTGCATTTATGGCGTCATTTTACTACCACTACCAAAATGCTTCGTGAATTTTCTTTCTTATTCAAATTAATTTGTAGTTCCTCATGGGAATAGTGAGACAATTGGTGCTAATTAACAGAACAAAAGACAGTGTGCAATGGAGTCTGGTAGTGGTAGTAAATGACGCCATAATGCAAATGGCCTATTAAACCAATGCAAAGGACAAAAGTTTCTACTTACTCATTTATCTCACGCATTTGACGATATATTTCAAACTGGTAATCTCCTTTACCAGTGAAGAGTGACTCGTCTTCAGAAAGATTACAAAATACAGTGACATCATCTATGAGGGATATATCTTCAGTTAGTAATTGACCTATGTCTTCAAGACATGAGCCATTTCAGACCATGAGTGATTCCCTAATGTATAATTAATGGCTATGCAAGACATGAATATGGATACAACTTAAATGAAGGATCTGGAGTAGAGAATGATACATGGTCTGATATTGAAAACATAATTTAAGCTACAGAAGATTATAAAAGTATAATCTTATTCATTATGAATTTAAAGGGAAACCCTGCACAAATTTACATGATCCTTGCAAAGTGTTTGATTGGATTTTATAAAATTCTAGAAAGTAAACTTAAGAAAAAAAATCAGCACCTTACTACATTGAATCTTGTAGATTCATTAATTACAGTGATTTTGTGAATTTTTACTTATGGACTTTTAAAATGCTTTTAAAATGCAAACATACTTACCTTTTCTTAACCGTGACAGTGTGAAATCAATAATGCTGACATGCACCCCATAACTGTTTATTTTTATTGCTTGTCCATTAACCCTTTATGCCCCAAGTGAGCCATATGGCTCACTTCCGTAACTGGCTCCAATTCCCAAGTGAGCCATATGGCTCTCTCAGACCGTGACCTCTTCTAGCCAATCAAAAGACATTTTTGTTTTGATGCTCTATCGTATTCTAACCAATAGGAGAAGAGTTTACATTTATTTTCATACCAAATATGGCATAGGTTGTCACACAAGTTCGCAGTGAAAATCATAGTTGAAGAAACACGTTTGAAAATGGAGAGCGATAGCGACTCGGAAGATTTTTTAGGATTTACGAACGACGATATTCAAGCCTTGAACGACTCAGACTCTGCTTCAGACTCTTCTGAATCAGATATTTCTGTTTCAACAGTGAACACAGAAGATTTGTCTGATTTTTCCGTCTCAGATGACGAAGAAACTGAGCCACAAGAAGATGTAAACACTTGGGGAAATGGCAATGGAGTTGTGAATGTCGCGCCATTTGTATCTCGCTCTGGTCCTGTCTCTGGAGTTGCAGAAGATGGAACTGCACTGGACTTCTTTCATTTATTGTTTCCCGAGGACTTAATCGAACTCATTGTCAGAGAAACTAACCTGTATGCCCAGCAATGCATCGCTGTGAAGCCCGATCCAAAGTGGCGTGATACAACAGCCGAAGAGATCAAAGCGTTCCTTGGTCTTCACGTCGTGTTTGGAATAAAAAAGCTCCCTTCAACTCGACTGTATTGGTCTAAAGAACCTCTCCTTGGAGTCCCAGAGATCAAAAAAGTCATGCCAAGAAATCGTTATGATAAACTAAATCAATATCTACATCTCAATGACAAATCTAAAGCTCTTCCGAGAGAAGATCGGCAACACGACAGACTTTACAAAGTTCGAACTGTTGTTGATCGTGTTTTACAGCAATGCCGCGAAGAGTACATGCCAACAAAGAACGTTGCTGTAGATGAAGCTATGGTTAAGTACAAAGGCAGGCTTGGGATGAAGCAATACATGCCCAACAAACCAATCAAGAGAGGAATAAAGGTCTGGGAGTGTGCCGATTCCTCAAATGGCTACGTGTTGGACTTCCAAGTTTACACGGGGAAGAAGCAAGATGGCGGAGTCGAACATGGCCTTGGCTACCGTGTCGTACATGATTTAACACGGACAATCACAGGCAAAAACCACCATGTCTTCTGTGATAATTATTTTACATCAGTTCGTCTAGCGGAAGATTTATTAAAAGACAAAGTCTATCTATGTGGCACGATAAAAGCTAGCAGTTCGGGTTATCCGAAGGAGTTAGGAAAAAAAACCCCCGACGTGAAGCGCTTAAAACAAGGCGAATCCTTGTTCAAACGAAAGAACAATCTCGTGGCAACAGTTTGGAAGGACAATAGGCTTGTCAATTTTTTAAGCAGCCAGTCGAACCCTGTTGGAGACGACACTGTGAAACGAAAACAACGCGATGGAACGATTATCGATGTGCCTAGCGCTCCTGTAGTGAAGAGCTACAACGCCAACATGGGTGCTGTTGATCGCAGTGATCAATCTCGAGGCTACTATGCTGTCGGACTCAAGTCCAGAAAGTGGTGGAGATACCTTTTTTGGTTTCTCATTGACTTGAGCATCGTAAATGCCCACATTTTAGAAATGCTGGCGCCAAATCATCGCTCACGAACACAGCTTCGATTTAGATTAGAACTTGCAAAGGACTTGATCGGCGAATTTAGTTGCCGCAAATTATCCTGTGTTTCTGGATCTTTACAGGGTGGCCACTGGCCTATTCCCTGCACAAAAGGCCTCTGCAAAAGATGCCTAAGGAAAAAAGAAAAGAGCTGGTGCAGATTACAGTGTGAACTGTGTGGAAAGCGAGTGTGTTTGAAGTGCTTTCGCAACCATACCGCTAGTGACCTAGCTTGATTGGACCGACTTTGGACGCGCCAAATTCAAAATTAACTTAACTTGAATTATTTCATATTTGAGAAAACCACTTGACTTTCATGATAGATAACTAGCTTATTCTTTAGCTGCATGTCTCAATATACATTTTTATCATTTCTATATTGAATTATTGATCTAGGAGATGATTTATAGTAAATCTAATCCATGTGTTTGCAATATCAAACCTAGAACAAAATGGCTGAGCAAGTATGTTTTAGGTTCTAGGATTTTCAGTAGTATATTCTCATCAGATTTTATGTATTTACTACCTTATGATTTTTAAAAATAAAGTTTGATATTAGATCTATAATTTTTCTTTCTATTGTAATGCAGTACCTTAGCTTGCTTTGGCATTATAAGGCAAAATCTAAGGCATACTCAATACTGCACAATGAATGCTAATGACCCTTGGGATTAGTGCACAACCTAAGCAAGATTCCCCATGGGGCATAAAGGGTTAAGACAATAGTTTACTTCTTGCGCGTCATTGTGAATGATTAAGACATTTCCCCAGTGTAAGTCTCGATGTTCAAATTCAAGACTGCTTTCAGCTACGGCAAGGGACAGGGTTATCTGTTGTAACACACTGATGGCTTCAGAACAGGAAATGAACTCAAAGTGTTCCAAGTCTTGTCCTCCATTAGCAAATTCAAACACTAGGAAAAACTGGTCTAAAGGGAATATATCTGTAAAGAAATCAAGATAAAGGGATGAGACTTGCCAGATTATCAGTAAATATAGATGTTTAAAGTAATTATTATAGCTAGTACTTTCTAATAACTGCTGCAAAATATATCTTTTGGGAGAAGACCAGAATTTAAAATGACTTTCTTATTTACTTCTGAAACAGATCATATCAAATAGTTTACAGTAGAAACAAGAACTACTTTGCATGTCAAGCACTGAGCAATCAAATACATGCCGTAGACCCCTTTCACTGAGTCCCAAGAGGAATTCGTCTGGGGGACAAAGCAATAGGCAATTTTTTCTTATAAAAAAAAATACATTGTTTTGTCTCCCAGAACAAATTATATTGGGACTCAGTGCAAGGGGACTACAGACTTGTGACTAAGATGACATTACCAGGTTTATCATTTTCTGATTGGTTATTTTTGTCCCATTTCATCCATTCTCTGATCAGGTGAGCTGGATACTTGTCTTGCACCAAACTAACTCTGAATTAATGAATAATTAATTAATGAACATTATCTACAACAAGTGTTAGAACAAACATGTATACCTTTATACAAATATACAAATTGATAAAAATTCATTTTGCTATAACTTGATCAGTAACATGGTTATTAAATATTGTTACTGGGCTTCCTGTGGATAACACAGGTAGCCCAACTATACATTTTGAAGATATACCTGTTTACATCTATGAAATTTGGAGTTGAATTTTCTTGTAATTCTTCCTAAAATTAAATTTCAGTTATTAATGATATTAACTAATAGTAATTTATAAAACTAAATTGCTGTATATTTTTTCAAGCACAGCAACAGAGATGAGTATATAAACAAAAGTAAATCATAATCCAAATACTAAAATACAGTATGGTTCAAATACTTACAGAATATTTCAAAGCACTCAACTCCCTAGAAGATTAAAGATTATGCATTTAGATTTATTGACTAGAAAAAGCATTTTGATTAAAATAAAATTAAATAATGTTAAATATTATGGATATTGTATGTTGTTGTAAGGTAAGTTTTGTTATGGCAACACAGAGAAAATTGAAAAAGATTAATGTGAAAATCAAAAAATAAATTGTAGCTTTCATATATATTAGTAACTGTGCAGCTCCTGGGATAACTGCCTTTATTGATTTATTATCATTTGCTTCATTCTTCAGTTGTTAATAATCAGCCACATTCCCTTGCATTTGCTTTACATTTTCATAATATAGTTCCTTTACTATTACCATATCACCTTGTAACTAATGACAGAGGCACTCTGTCAAAACAAGCTTGTAATTCAAAAGATTGTTTTTAATCAAATATTTTAAAGGGGCACTTGGATGAATACACCCCAATTTTTGAAAGTCCGAATAATTGAAGCATATGCGGATAATATGACTCAATTATGATCATGTAAACCAGATTAGTGAACATTTTAGCCTGGGAGCCACTTGCTATTGAGATATTTTGGTTCAAAAGCAGAAAGAACAATAGGGTTGGGTAAATGACGTCATTTACTCCAAATTTAGATGCTGAATAAAACTGATAATTTTTATCCGCTACATTTTTTGTTAAGAAAGTATGTTGTTTGGCTACTATTGGGGTCATATAGATACGTTTAACTAAGTTTAAAGTCATTACCAATTTTTATTCATTTTCATCCAAGTGCCCCTTTAATAATAAACGATACAATATAATATATGATATTATATCAACATACAAACTTACTTGGATATTATAATTTCAGGGAGGATTTTTTCTGAAGATTTTTGAGGCTCTCCATTTACCTCAAAGTCACCATTTATTGGGATAATCTACAAGAAACATTTATATTACTATAAAGTTAAACGTTTTGCTATTAATATAATGGTTTTTGGCTATTGATAGCAATCGAAGTTAAACAGGTCCACAGAGTTTTCTTAAATAATTGTAAATACTCATAAATTGTGTGTATTTGATATCTATTTTTTATAATATTTTCACTGTAGTTTTGAGGACCTTATTTCCTGGCTTCGTGTACTGTCATAAAAAGTATGTACACATATATCACTTTGTACAGTATCATATTTTATCATATGACACTCAATTTCCTTTTTATTACAACCATTTTTGAGTGAAATTACAGAGCATTAATACAGTGCAGTCTGTGAACTGATTTTGAATGAGTTTTCTTTGCTGATGTCAGTGATTATAGCCAGATACATGTACTTTTGAAGCTGTATTTTTTTCTCTCTGCAGGGCTCAAAAAAAAAGGCTGCTTTACAGTACTGTAGCAGTGCAATAACCTTTTATGTAATGCATTGTATTATAAGGTGTAGGCAAGTGGTCATTAAATTAAGTACTGTTTTCCAAATCTCTTCATAACATAAATTACATGATATGATATGTATTATTATGATATGTATATGTATAAAAAGATAAGTAATATAATACAGTATTTAATATGTGTGCTATAGTACATTGTAGTAGTTGACCCTTCTTGTTAGTACTGTACATACCTTTAGAGCTACAGTCTGTTTGTATTTATTGATTGTCTTGAACACCTCACCATAGACGCCTTCTCCGATCTAGACACATTTTTTCATTAAACTAAGGAAGAATATAACCATGGACAAAGTATTAGAACCTTGATCGTACTTGATCATTTCAAGGGTACCATGCAGATTATAGTATTACACTGAGCACTGCTGATCAAGCTGCAAAAAATGATTAATCTGATAAGCTGGAAACCTAACATTTTTTCGATTAATATTAAAATATCAATCACTTTCAGCACAACTTTTCATTTTCAGCCATATAGGAAAAAGCTCGCTTTAAAAATAAATGAAGTTTATTATTGGTCTCAAGAATTTAACTCGATAAGTACTACATATACAGAAATGAAACAGCGTCAAGTTGGCATTGTGTACCTTGGTTTAAGATATTCACTAAATTTCATAGGTGCATCCTGTTCACATTCCAGCAAGAGTTTCTGGTAGGCAGACAGTTCTCTTGCAGATGGACTTATCTTTGCAGGAGTCAGTGCTTCCTATAATGATAAACCAAAAGTGATTAATTGGATGTGTAGCTTAAGTCTTGTTTCTACATCATAATACGGCTATTTCAAAAAAAGTATCAAATTGAGCTGATTCTCGCAGTAACTTTATGCAGCTGCAAATTGAAAGACTCAAAAAATATTTCAAAAAAAATGTTAGTGAAGGTTTTGTTGCATGCTCTACATATTGCTTTCCAAGCTTAAGATGTAATATAGTAAAATAATATCAGAACAGAAGAATTTATATGCTGGGAAAATGTGACTTAGACAAAGTTTAGGAAAATTCCACGTTGTTGTGACCTTTCACAAGCGATGGTGTTTACATCCCGCCCATATAGTGCATTTCAAATTTGGTATGCAATATTCATCATGAAACATGTATGCGACATGCAACAAATCATTCATTAAACTTTCTTTTGTAATAGCTGTACATTTATGTCACAAAAAAGTAAAATTTCAAGGATTTTTTACTGGAACACATGATTTATTGTGTTCAAAAAATAAAATTATTGATGTTGGTGACAAAGAATTCAGAACTGTAATACACTAAAAAAGCTAAAGCTAAAATAGTTCTCATGGCATTAGCATAGGAGATTGTACAGGGGCGGTAAATTAAGGATTCATTTCGCGCATGAGCTTTAAGAAAAGGTGAAATTAATCCTTAATTTCTCAAGAAACCATACTTTGTTTGTTGGTAAAAATGATATCACAAAGCATCACAAAACAAAATGGGCTATTACAAAGCTTTGAAAACACTAGTGACAATAACCCTTAATTTTAGGAGGAACCATATGATTACCCGTCTATCATATACTGGGCAAAATTCAATGAAAAACCCCCTGACTTTAACAGAAAAATATAAAGCCCCGCGCGTCGCACTGTAAATCACCCTGAACTATCTAATAAAACGTATTTATGGTTTCAAATAATTTCATTCAGAGTTCAAATCTGTTTTTCACTACATTGTGCTCTTTTCTATCAAAACTTTGGACAACAATAATACTTCAAGGTAAAAAAAACCCTCAAGGAAAAAAAGCCCACCTTTATTAGCCAATCACCATCAAGTAATTTTGCCCTGTATTTAAAAAATAATAATTCACGTGCCTGCATTCTAATACTGCAGGTCAACATTTTAGGTAATATTATAGCCGCTGTGTTAATTGCTAGAGTGCATTTTATTGGAAACCCATCTCCCTTGTCTTCCTTACCCAAACCTTTTTTCTATCCGATCACCAATGTCCATACATGTATTGCTTCACTGGTCATACAAAAAGCATTCACTTGAGCTATGGTAAGTTTCAAAGGATTCATTTTAAAATTTGAACCTTACAGAGAACTGATGCATGGAAAATGGTGAATGAACCAACAGCCCCTGTTAAAACTAAACAACAAAATACATAAACTCAGTTAAGAAATATGGTAAATTTAATTGTTCCTTACCACAAAAGACATGTGTGAAGCTTGTTTTCTGGGTGGAGTTGAAGGCATTGACAGGTCATCTGATGAAGCGCTAGCATAGCTACTGTTGCATGAAACACTGAAAGTCCCACTTGATCGTTTTCTTCCCTCTTGTCCAATCAAAGGTGAAAGTTTTAATTTTTCTAATGAAACTACACAATCTCTAACCATTACATCTGTCCTTCCAATACTTGAAGAAATTCTTGGATTTTTTTTAGTTTCTTGAATTTCAGTTTCAAAATTTGGTGCATCACTGATTTTCGACAGATCAGATTCAGGAGACCCCTTGGTTGAATAAACAGTAAAATAACTACTTGTTGATGTATTATTATGATGCTCAAGAGATAATCTAGCTGCTTGGTACTGTTCTGGAGTGAGTTTCATTGGCTGCACAAAGACCTGACAGTCTGAAAGTGAAAAATCCCTGTTTGGATTGGAAGAATATTGTTGCTTATTTTGGCCTCTTAGAGTCACTAGCTGAGAGTTCTTTTTACTCCGACGAAGGACTAGCGTCCGAAACGTCAGTAAGTTTTTTCATCTTTTCACGGTGTATAATTTACCTTTTCATCATTAGCTGAGAGTTCTGCGAGTTAGCTCTGATTATTGGGGTACTAGTTGAACAAGATGGATCACTACTAAAACTATTATTTGTTACTTGCGATGCTTGTAATGGTTTTTTGGAAGAAGATAAACATGTATCAGACCAAAAGGACGAATAAAGTGGAGACACACTACTTTCATTCTTTAAAATACTGCTTTTGCTTAGTTTCATACTTGAATTGGGCAAGCTCTTTCCAGACAAATTGAAATTTTGGTAAAAATAACTGGAACATTCTTCAGAAGGAGTATTCGTACCATTTTCTCGATTGACTATAATCAATTCAGGAGTTTCTGGAATGAAAGATTCTAGTGCATTGCTTGAATGTTTCCGAAGAATAACGTAGGATTCTTCATCTACACTCAAATCCTCTGGTGAGGAGGTCGATAGGCTTGATAAGAAGCCTGCTGAGGCATGCTTTTGTTGCAGGATAGTTGGTGTGGAATGATTGTTCTTTGTTGAAATATTTGAAATGATCTTCCCTTCTTTATTCTGTTCATTTATTGGGACATTTTCTTTGTCATCATTGGAGGGGAGTTTGTGTTTTGGAATATTCCAGTGTGATTTGGGAAGATTTGTAAAGGTCGTTAAAGCAGTTTTTCTGAAAGAAAAAAAAGTAATCTTATAATTTAGTATTTTGATGCTTTTTACAGACGCCAATGTCGGATGAATTTAACAAAAGATTCGCCATTTTAAATTTCTTGACATCCAAGTACGTCTTACCTAATAGTCGTTGGGGTTTCAAAGCTTTTTTCTTTCTTCGAAACTGGTGAACGAAAAACGTCCTCCGGAGACACCCAAGGCGCTGTTCTCACCGTTCTGAACTTATGACGGCCATAAGTTTTGATTAACCCAGCCTTACGAGGCATTTTGGTTAACAAAAAGATGCTTTTTGGAGCCTTTTTCGTGTTAACTGAGCTACCGCCATTTTGTTTCTTGTTCTATTTTCGAATTTACCACCGTTTGCCATATTTGGAAAGTTCATACTCAGGCTCCCTCTTTTAGGGAAGAAGCATAAGAAAAGTGATGGGGGTGAGAAGTGGGGTGGGGGGTGGCGGCTAGTGGAGGGTGGGGGAGGGGGAGGGGGGAGGGGGCAAAAGCAAAAAAAGAATTAGTTTTATTATATAATTACGAATGAAATATCTATTTTTCTCTATTTCGAAAAATTGATATCTTCACACGTGAAAATAACATGTTATTTGCACGTGTGAAGATAACACTCATTATGATGGCTATTCAAAAATACACGGAAAGAATTGCCTGAAAAAGCCAAAACATACTTCATTGATAAGTATATGAAAAACAGAATATTACATGGGTGCTTGGAGATACGAATTTTATCTTCTCGTGTGGAAAATCTCTCACTTGTTCGCTACGCTCACTCGTGAGAGATCTTTTCATATCTCGGCGCACCCATGTAATATCATCTATGTTCGTAGTGTCATTGAGTTATCGTGATATCTTCGTTTTAGCATCGGAAAGATAGATCATAGATGATAAACAAAAGTACATTGAAAATTTACTGAATATTTCTAACTGTAAGTCGTTAGAGTTAAAAACTATATTATGATCTTATAATTAGTTGCGTTTCCTCCCTCCCCTCATGGTGGGTCGCAGCAAATGACAGCGGATCCCCTTACATCGCCTGCTTTGAACAACACAAACCCCATAAAAGCACTTTCTATCTAACTCAAATCCGGGTGTAGCTCCGAAGTGTTCCTCGACTGATACAATTGTACCTTTTATGACATATCGTCGGCAAAGTAAAAATACGAAGTTTTTTGTACTCCATATTTCCAAAGCCTTCGAGATTGTATAACCATCATCTCATTATAGATTAAAGAAAAATTACCGCGATCTTTACTAACTCTGAGTTTGGGCTACCTACTTAGAGAGCATGATCACGTGGTCCATGACGAAAGTAGTTCGAGCGAGTGACAGATGTCAAATATATTGCTTTGCTTCGTCTTTTTCAAATGTAAATTCTAGAAACTACTAATCCAGCATTTCCATCAAAACAAAAGGAAAATAGGCTCTGCTAGGAGGGAACATTCCATCCAAACTAAGCTATATTCTCGAAGCATCAAAGCTCTCGTTTGCCGAAAATATTTGGATTTTCATGCTTAATTTGAAGCCAGAAAGATTCAATTATTAACCATATAAAGACGAATATTAATACGTAACGTTCTCGTTTTTTTTACAACAATACTTGATCTCCTCTTACAAATTATTCACTAACTTATATTTTCGAAGAGTCAAAGCTCACGTTTGATTTGGATTTTCGTTCTTAATTTGAAGTCAGAAAGATTCCATGTTTAAAGGAATAATAAGAACCAAAACTCATTCACCTTCAAAGGTGGATGCAGAAGGTCAACGAAGCATTGAAAGTATCAAATTAGCTAGCTGACGTTTTATCAAGCGATGAAGAAGAATTTGGCGTACGATCCCCGCCAAAATTCGTGCCTTGAAATTGACATTCAAGTTTCAAATTCAACATACAAATTTTACACTCGACATTCAAGTTTCGAATCTTACGCTCAAGATTTAAACTTCAGCACTCAAGTTTTATATTCATTTTTTAAACTCGACATGCAAGATTTGTATTCTACATTCATCTTTTAAGTTCGACATGTTATCAAGTTTATATCTGCCAAAGTTTTGATTTCAGGAAGAGTATACTGGCGTATCATTAAGGAACAAAAGGAATTGGATCAAAATTTCGAAACTTTTAATTTGGAAATCCTTGTGGATTTTAGTGATATCAGTAGATATGAAATGAGCATTCTACATGGGTAACGTCATGATTTATTTTGATCATCGATCGTCTGTATTTTATATAAAACGAATTAGTTAACTATCGACATGTTGAAAAAAATATTCCCTCATCGTATTCAATTTGCGTGACAGTTCGATTAGTTATTCCTAATATATTGTATGTCTACGGATTTTTTTTGTGTGTTGGTTTTTTGTCTTTGTTCTCATTATCTTCTCATCTAAATGATTGCCAGTTGGATTCACCTCAGTGCAACTGTCGCTGCGATATATGCAAATAATGAATAAACGTAATGCATCATGACAAGTTTGATTATATTTATTTTGATTTAAGT
Organism: Actinia equina; assembly: GCA_011057435.1. Taxonomy (NCBI): domain Eukaryota; kingdom Metazoa; phylum Cnidaria; class Anthozoa; order Actiniaria; family Actiniidae; genus Actinia; species Actinia equina. Next base: position 50,087 of record WHPX01000562.1, read on the forward strand.
CGCCGCCAAAATCGTAAATTATGGCCTCAATTCTGCAGTTAGGTTTCTCTGGTCGGGTAGAAGATCATGCAGACACTGATGATTATCATCAGACGTGAATTTGTTAAACTTGATTTATTGTTCATCATATTATGTGTAACATATTGTCAGGGTTCGCTGAGTGCAGTAAATATTGACCACAAGTGTTTTTCACTCAAAATTCCGCTTTATTTTGCATATATATACACCGTGAAAAGATGAAAAAACTTACTGACGTTTCGGACCCTAGTCCTTCGTCGTCGTCGTACTCCGACGAAGGACTAGCGTCCGAAACGTCAGTAAGTTTTTTCATCTTTTCACGGTGTATAATTTACCTTTTCATCATATATAACTTTATTGGTTTACAGTTTAGTTATTACTTTTGAACACGGTTACAACTGCTTAGAAATTTTCCTACTTGGGCAAGGACTTCGCAATTGCTCTCAATCGTTCTGAAAATCGTGAAGGCTTTACTACATCTTTATATTTATGAGCATCTTGATAACTTATCCGCTTGACTGGTTTTTCTTTACTTGGTGGTGGAGTGGGTAAGTAAGAAATCTGGTGGGGGTGGTAGGGTCTTTGCTTTGGGAGTGCTGAACATAGGATGCAGTTGGAGAGGGTTGATCAAAACTAGTAACTTGGGTTTTAATAGAGTAGGAGGAACCTCGGTCAAAGTTGAGGATTTCGCTTTGTGCTACGCATCTTGAAAGAAAATCGAACGAATCAGTAAACAATGTGCATAATAATGACTTGCAATTTTTATTGCCTACAGTTAGGCAAAACATGATAGCTTTTTTCATATTTTATATTGTTGTCCCATGTTTTTTCTAATTGAATGGCATTCTTCAATGTCATCGTATTAATAAATTTAAATCATTTTAGTTTCATGTTGTGCAATTCGCTTTTTATTTGCTTAACTTAAATAGTTTATGAATGGCATGGGTTACCTTTGGTGTCCTAGTGTCCTAGTGTCCTAGTGTCCTAGTGTCCTAGTGTCCTAGTGTCCTAGTGTCCTAGTGTCCTAGTGTCCTAGTGTCCTAGTGTCCTAGTGTCCTAGTGTCCTAGTGTCCTAGTGTCCTAGTGTCCTAGTGTCCTAGTGTCCTAGTGTCCTAGTGTCCTAGTGTCCTAGTGTCCTAGTGTCCTAGTGTCCTAGTGTCCTAGTGTCCTAGTGTCCTAGTGTCCTAGTGTCCTAGTGTCCTAGTGTCCTAGTGTCCTAGTGTCCTAGTGTCCTAGTGTCCTAGTGTCCTAGTGTCCTAGTGTCCTAGTGTCCTAGTGTCCTAGTGTCCTAGTGTCCTAGTGTCCTAGTGTCCTAGTGTCCTAGTGTCCTAGTGTCCTAGTGTCCTAGTGTCCTAGTGTCCTAGTGTCCTAGTGTCCTAGTGTCCTAGTGTCCTAGTGTCCTAGTGTCCTAGTGTCCTAGTGTCCTAGTGTCCTAGTGTCCTAGTGTCCTAGTGTCCTAGTGTCCTAGTGTCCTAGTGTCCTAGTGTCCTAGTGTCCTAGTGTCCTAGTGTCCTAGTGTCCTAGTGTCCTAGTGTCCTAGTGTCCTAGTGTCCTAGTGTCCTAGTGTCCTAGTGTCCTAGTGTCCTAGTGTCCTAGTGTCCTAGTGTCCTAGTGTCCTAGTGTCCTAGTGTCCTAGTGTCCTAGTGTCCTAGTGTCCTAGTGTCCTAGTGTCCTAGTGTCCTAGTGTCCTAGTGTCCTAGTGTCCTAGTGTCCTAGTGTCCTAGTGTCCTAGTGTCCTAGTGTCCTAGTGTCCTAGTGTCCTAGTGTCCTAGTGTCCTAGTGTCCTAGTGTCCTAGTGTCCTAGTGTCCTAGTGTCCTAGTGTCCTAGTGTCCTAGTGTCCTAGTGTCCTAGTGTCCTAGTGTCCTAGTGTCCTAGTGTTCTAGTGTCCTAGCAAGTGTCCTAGTGCCCTAGTGTCCTAGTGTCCTAGTGTCCTAGTGCCCTAGTGTCCTAGTGTCCTAGTGTGTACCTGAAAAGGGTATTAAGATAAACCTTTGATATACATAAATCTTCTGGCAAAATTCGGGAAAATTACACCAAGAAAGAACCAACATTTTTAAATCATGTATATGTAGAATATTTACTTGCAGATATTCAGGGCTTAATATTCTGCTTACGGAGTTCAGTTATTCCTTTAAAGGGCTTAAATATTGTCACTGTAACAATCTGAGTCAGTTTCACATCGCATCGGTTCTATGCATTAACAATCGTTCATGAAGCGACGTTGTTGACATGCTTCGTGTTGCACAAACACACCAATTCAGTGGTCGTTTTTTGCAATAAATTCTTTCTAGATATTGCAAATACCTGAAAGCACTTTAATCAAACAACACTTGACTCATTCCACGAAACCTGTGTGCCTTAAGCTTGTTCCAAAAAACAGATAAAATTCACTACAAAAAATGGGTGCGATTCACATTTAAATCACTGAATCCTACCGAATCATGGTTTGAAAACGTTGGTCAAACGTTTCCCAGACGATAATATATATTTAGGCACTGCCTAAAAGCGGAGCTCCAGATACGAAATTAGGGAGCCAGGGAGCCCAAATTGAATGAATCTGAAAGGTATTTTATGATTTTAATAGTTTTCATCTCTTTTTTATGTGTGAGAAAGATACGGAAATCACGAATGATAAGAGTTTTTTTTACAGAATTATGGGGAACAAAACGGGAATTTCAAAAGCTGATCGCATGCATATGGGAGATGGTCGATACGAGAATGGTCGTTCAATGACAGCCGACTGTATATTTTTCGCTAGTTAAATAGGACATGAAGTATATCTCGGTAAACTCGATGGCATAGTGTCTATTGCTTATTAATTGTGCAGTAGACCCACAACCAGTGACCCATGTCGAAGGTATAGCTCAGCGAGGAGATTCTAATATTACACAACCGATTTTATCATTTTCACTTAAAGTTAGAACAATAATGCAATTAAACTAAGATCTAAGTCATATAAGAAACGAGTGAAGGACTAAGAACGAGTGCAAAGAAGTTATGATGAATCTTATTGAAAACACAAGAAAGAGCACATCAAAATTAACAGGTTTCGGCAGTACGTGATTGCCATTTCTTTTTGATTTTTGAGATGTTTGGGAGGTTAATCGGTGCTACACAAAAGATATGCTACACAAAAGATAAGAAATTGAACATCTTGAAACTCCAGAAATTTACTAATTTCGACACAGGTAGCCCAAGCTTGGCTTCTGTGGTGTCCTGTTATAAGGAAATGTATGGGGAATCATCAAAAATTTCAATAAAATCATCAAAACGGCTTTATTTCACGTTTTGATGATTTTATTGAAATTTTTGATGATTCCCCATACATTTCCTTATAACAGGACACCACAGAAACCAAGCTTGGGCTACCTGTGATTTCGATGGTTTCTTTCTTGTTGTTATGGTACGTGTTATGACGTCACTCTTATGAAGCGTTGCATTATCTGGGGCGAAGCTTCTCGAAATCATGAACTTTGTTTGTGGAAGCTACGTTTACGTTTATTAACAGACAATGCTTTCGCATCAACTCTAACCATGAAACGACGAAAGATTCGCTAACTATAGTTTAAAGAATCGAATCCCGGCTTCTTGATGATTTCAAGGAGGTGCAAGGGAGACACAAAGGATCGAAGGCGGAAATACGCATAATCAAGCTTATAATATTAAGAAAGAAGCGATCTTCTGAACCAGTATATACGATGGAGGCTTGGCAGAGCATTAACAAACATGAGAAAGACAGCACAACTGAGTCGAAAGAAAGTATCGATCCTAGGGAATTCTGGCATCGGTCTCGTTTCAAATTAAGAAAGCAGGCTCGAGAAAGCACTGAGAAACATAAGAAACACAGCACAACTGAGTGGACGAAAGGAAGTATGAAACACTTCGAATCGATCAATCCCAAAGCGATCAAGCGGGATGTTCATTACTGGTATTCATCAAGTGATGAAGACGAAGAAGGCTTACTTGCTAGCGCTGACAAACTTGAGAAACACAGCACAACTGAGTGGAAAACAAGTACGAAACCTTTCAAATCGATCAATCCCAAAGCAATCAAGTTTGATGTTAATTATTCATCAAGTGACGAAGACGATTTAGAAAGCATACTTGCTAGCGTTGACAAACTTGAGAAACACAGCACAACTGAGTTGAAAACAAGTACGAAACCTTTCAAATCGATCAATCCCAAAGCAATCAAGTTTGATGTTAATTATTCATCAAGTGATGAAGACGAAGAAAGCTTTCTTCCAAGCCCTAGCTCATCTGATACATCTACAAGTAATCCCAAAGCAATCAAGTTTGATGTTAATTATTCATCAAGTGATGAAGACGAAGAAAGCTTTCTTCCAAGCCCTAGCTCATCTGATACATCTACAAGTTCAATTTTCAGTGTCATCAAGTTATCTGCTGAACGTTTAATTTCGCGAAGGGAATTGAGGGAACAATACCTTATGGATATTATAAAAAGTCGTACTATATATAGACGCTTTGGACCTAAACCTTCGTACTTGGAATTTCGTGTGGATTTAAGTGAGCTCGAGCACGAGTTTGATAAAAAAGGAGCAAGGCAAGAAAGAAGTATTTCAGAATATTTTGTCGATCCCATTTGGAACTTACTGCTAACCGAACAAAAAAAAAAAAAATCTCTCATGGTAACACAGACTGAAGGAAAATGTTCGGTTTCTGATTGGACCATAAAAACGTTGAGTGAGATTATATGCGATTTGAGTACATTAGCTCAACTCGAAAGTGTAAATGTCTCTAATTGTACATTACCGGCTCAAATTTCTTTACTGCCTAGATTATTATCAGCATATGACATGAAGATGTCTTCCGTGAAAGTTATCTGCAAATTTTCTAACGATTTTTTGTATTTAAAACAAGACGAATTTATGGCTGTTCTAAACCTGACAAAGCCATTGGTTGTAAAAGGTGAAGTATCAAAAGAGCAATTCCAATATCTAATTAATCGTAGTTTCATGTTACTGCAGGCTGTATACAATGAAAAGATAATCTATGCTATGATTGAAGCTGGTGCTGATGTCAACATAACTGATAAGGATGGCAAAACACCTTTGTTCTATTCTGTATACAATGAAAAGGTAACCCATGCACTGATTGAAGCTGGTGCTTATGTCAACATAACTGATAAAGATGGTAAAACAGTTTTGTTCTATGCTGTGGACAATGAAGAGGTAGCCCATGCACTGATTAAAGCTGGTGCTGATGTCAACATAACTGATGAGGATGGCAAAACACTTTTGTTTCATGCTGTACGGAATGAAAAGGTAACCCATGCACTGATTGAAGCTGGTGCTGATGTCAACATAACTGATAAGGATGGCAAAACAGCTTTGTTCCATGCTGTACGGAATCAAAATGAAAAGGGAATCCATGCACTGATTGAAGCGCATGCTGATGTCAACATAACTGATAAGGATGGCAAAACAGCTTTGTTCCATGCTGTACAGAATCGTAATGAAAAGGCAATCCATGCACTGATTGAAGCGCGTGCTGATGCCAACATAACTGATAAGGATGGCAAAACAGCTTTGTTCCATGCTGTACAGAATTATAATGAAAAGGGAATCCATGCACTGATTGAAGCGCATGCTGATGTCAACATAACTGATAAGGATGGCAAACCAGCTTTGTTCCATGCTGTACAGAATCGTAATGAAAAGGCAATCCATGCACTGATTGAAGCGCATGCTGATGTCAACATAACTGATAAGGATGGCAAAACAGCTTTGTTCCATGCTGTACAGAATTATAATGAAAAGGGAATCCATGCACTGATTGAAGCGCATGCTGATGTCAACATAACTGATAAGGATGGCAAAACAGCTTTGTTCCATGCTGTACAGAATTATAATGAAAAGGGAATCCATGCGCTGATTGAAGCGCATGCTGATGTCAACATAACTGATAAGGATGGCAAAACAGCTTTGTTCCATGCTGTACAGAATTGTAATGAAAAGGCAATCCATGCAATGATTGAAGCTGGTGTTGATGTCAACAAAACTGACAAGGATCGCAAAACAGTTTTGTTCTATGCTGTGGACAATGAAGAGGTAGCCCATGCACTGATTAAAGCTGGTGCTGATGTCAACATAACTGATAAGGATGGCAAAACAGTTTTGTTCTATGCTGTGGACAATGAAGAGGTAGCCCATGCACTGATTAAAGCTGGTGCTGATGTCAACATAACTGATAAGGATGGTAAAACAGTTTTGTTCCATGCTGTACGTGTATACAATGAAAAGGTAACCCATGCACTGATTGAAGCTGGTGCTGATGTCAACATAACTGATGAGGATGGCAAAACAGTTTTGTTCCATGCTGTACATGTATACAATGAAAAGGTAACCCATGCACTGATTGAAGCTGGTGCTGATGTCAACATAACTGATGAGGATGGCAAAACAGTTTTGTTCCATGCTGTACATGTATACAATGAAAAGGTAACCCATGCACTGATTGAAGCTGGTGCTGATGTCAACATAACTGATGAGGATGGCAAAACAGTTTTGTTCCATGCTGTACATGTATACAATGAAAAGGTAACCCATGCACTGATTGAAGCTGGTGCTGATGTCAACATAACTGATGAGGATGGCAAAACAGTTTTGTTCTATGCTGTGGACAATGAAGAGGTAGCCCATGCACTGATTAAAGCTGGTGCTGATGTCAACATAACTGATAAGGATGGCAAAACAGTTTTGTTCTATGCTGTGGACAATGAAGAGGTAGCCCATGCACTGATTAAAGCTGGTGCTGATGTCAACATAACTGATAAGGATGGTAAAACAGTTTTGTTCCATGCTGTACATGTATACAATGAAAAGGTAACCCATGCACTGATTGAAGCTGGTGCTGATGTCAACATAACTGATGAGGATGGCAAAACAGTTTTGTTCTATGCTGTGGACAATGAAGAGGTAGCCCATGCACTGATTAAAGCTGGTGCTGATGTCAACATAACTGATAAGGATGGCAAAACAGTTTTGTTCTATGCTGTGGACAATGAAGAGGTAGCCCATGCACTGATTAAAGCTGGTGCTGATGTCAACATAACTGATAAGAATGGTAAAACAGTTTTGTTCCATGCTGTACATGTATACAATGAAAAGGTAACCCATGCACTGATTGAAGCTGGTGCTGATGTCAACATAACTGATGAGGATGGCAAAACAGTTTTGTTCTATACTGTGAACAATGAAGAGGTAACCCATGCATTGATTAAAGCTGGTGCTGATGTCAACATAATTGATGAGGATGGCAAAACAGTTTTGTTCTATGCTGTGGACAATGCAGAGGTAGCCCATGCACTGGTTGAAGCTGGTGCTGATGTCAACACTACTGATAAGAATGGCAAAACAGTCCTTTTGCATGTTATTCAGACCAACAAAAAAGCAATACTTTTAAGGCTAATCGAGTTGCTTTTGGCAAATGGAGCAAGCTTATGCGAAACAACATCAGAAGAAGATTCTGTTTTTCATTTTATTCTGAAACTTTATCAACAAACTCTTTCAACTGCAGATAAAAATGAGAAGCGATCTATACTGCTTGAACTGGCAGAAATTTTGAAACTGTTTTCCCAATCAAGGAAAAGTGAGGTTGCTGTGAATAAAAGGGACATCCACTTAAATTCACCACTTCATTATTGGGCATCACTTGAAATGGCATTGTCCAACGGGTATCAGGAAAATGTGTGTGATGGCTACAGTTTTGAAAACCTTTTAGAAGAGATCCTTGATTGGCTTCTTGAGTGTGGAGTGATACTGGATGATATCAATGAAAACAAACAGACACCTTTACACATGTGCAGAACCTGGACAGCTGTCAAACTCTTGTTAGATGCTGGAGCAGAGCCAGATGTAAAGGATTCATCAGGGTGCTCACCTCTTCTTGCCGCTGCAAATAGGAATCCTTGCCTCGAAAATGATTCAGAACATTTCTATCCTGATGTTGATCAAATGCCCAAGGAGTTCTGGCAAGAAGTGCTTAACAAAAGACTTGATCCATGGACTGCTGATAATAATGGAGATTCAATTCTGAGCATTCTAATCGAAAAAGAAGATAACTGCCTTGCTAAAGCCCTGATTGAAGTTGCTTGTGAGCTGAAGTTTGTACACTCGGATGCAATTGGAGTGGCTCTTCTCATTGCTGTTTGCAGAGACAAGTCTATGGAGAAAGTATGGAAAGTTGAACTCGTTAAGACATTGTTAAGATATCGAAATAGTCTTGCACAAGAAAGCTTGAGCACCAAAGACACTGCTGTGCATTTTAGTTTCAGGAACATGCTCGAATTACCTGAAGAAAGTGTTAGGATGTCTGTGCATTGGAAAATTGCTCAGCATCTAATTTTGTGCGGAGCTGATGTTGAATTCGCTGATAAGGAGGGCAAATCCTGTTTGGACATAGCAAAAAGCTGTCCAGTTCTCAAAGACCTTTTGTCAATGCCTGTCATCAATGAACAAGTGCCTCCTCTGATTGACTCATGGAAGGCAGTTTCAGAAAGGCATCAAGGTCAGTTAGTAAAAGTTTCAAGAGGCTTCAATTGTCAGCAAATTGAGACAGTTTATTATTTCAAGGAATCCTTAGACAGTGGCACATTTGGTCTAGTATTTGTGGGAATCAATGTACACGATGGAAAAGAAGTTGCTGTTAAGCGTGTTGAAACATTGAGGGTAGATAAAGAAAACATCACAAAAGAGGTTGAAGATCTTAAAATGCTGGTCATGAGCTGCAACAGAGTCATTCAGTGCCTGTTGTGTACTGACAATAAAGATTTTTTGTATGTGATCTTGGAGCTGATGGAAGGGAATCTTGATGATCTTCTCTCTGATGAGTACAATTTTGATATCAATGAAGAGACTAAGCTTTGTAGAGATATTTGCACCGGACTAGACCATTTGCATAATCATGACATCTTACACATGAGTATAAAACCAAGTAATGTTCTCTACCAAGTGCTTCATTCAGGGATAAATTTGAAGCTTGCTTTCTTTGGTTTAAGAAGCCAGATGTGTAAAGAGCAGCGTACCTCTGCATTTACAGATACATATGAATCTCTAACTAAGGAAAGATGCTGGATGGCACCAGAAGTGTTGCAGTCACAGAGTCATTCTAAGTCTTCTGATGTTTTCTCATGTGGACTTGTGATCCATTACCTGCTTAGCAACAAAAAGCATCCTTTTGCCCCTGGTGGGTCCAGCAAAAAATGCCCACTAGCAGTAAGTATTGAAACCGTTGATAACATTGCCCAATATAGGATAGGACTGGAAGGAACAATCTCTTTTGATGCAATTGACCTTCTCCAACGAATGCTTGATCACGACACACCCAAGCGTATAACTATTTCATATGCATTGAAACATTGGTTCTTCCAATCAAAACCAGGAAATGTTTTTCAGGTTTTCATCTAAATCTTTAATCTGTAAAGGTTTGCCATCACTACAGATATATTACTAGACACGTAAATGAATTCAATGATAATTTAAAGAGGGGGTGGGCAACATAAGTCATACTTGTCTCTTTCTATCCTTATTAATAGAGGTTTTAAATAGAGGTAAAAACATATTTTACTTTACTGTAAGCGATTTCCAATTTCTATGCTACATGATAAGCATTCCAAGAAAATTTACATATTCTAAATTTGCAATCAGGATTCATATTATCAATGGTATTTGTTTCTTGGGTGGGGGTGAGGAGGTATTTGAACGTGTTGTTTTCTTTCACTACAGATACTATTGACAAAAAAGAACATGTTATTACTACATCAATTTTCCTTTTTAAAATACGTGTTTTTATAACTAAAAAATAGAATTGAAATGGCTGTTAATCGTTATGATAGCGCATAGAGACTGTAGCCAGGGAATCGTTAGAGAAAAGGCCATTCAAAGTAGTTGATTCCTCATAGTTGACAAAAAGGTATGCAATGGCCTGTTTTGATGTATAAAAGTCTTGATGACTACTTGTACTCAAAAACTTGCAAATGTTAGTAAAGATAACTTGAGTTCAAGATTATATATAGCATTATAGATAGATTTGTTTTTATATCATTGGAGCCACATTAATTTAAAGCATTGAAGCACAAAAATTGAATAAACTGGATATTTACTTACAAATATTAGATGGGTAGATATTGACCACAAATCTATTCTTGACTATCTTATTGGCGAAAATAAAATTTTAATTATAATTGTAATTTTTTTTTCAATTTTTAATCATGTCACAGATAATATGCTTCAGTAGAAAAAACCTAATAAAGCAGTTGGGGATTGGCAGAACACTCGAAAAGTGTCGAGAAGCACTCCTCTACGCGTTGTGCTTCTCCTAACACTTCTCTCGTCTACTGCCAACCCTTGGGTGCTTTATAACTACCATATTTTTTTTTACGGGGGGGGGGGGGGGGGGTGAATGGGTGCAAGATTCATATAGCCACATCCAGGAATGAAGGTGCCTATATTATGAATCTACAGAATGAAACCATCTTTTTACTCAATTATTCAGCTATTGCAAACTCTGCAGTTGACTGCAACAAGGTAACAATAAGGTAAGAGTTTATAAAGAATTGGCGTTTTGGGGATGTTGTTATACTTTGTGAAAAGAATTTGGAAAATTTTATCAGTTTGGACAAAAACAACCAGAGGTTTCATGGTACATGTTACAAAAATGGAGGGAGGCTAAGGGTAGGGGTTTTAATAATATTGAGACCTGCTATCAAAGTTATGTAAAAGCTTATATTTTGCTCATCCTTTTTTTAGCCAGTTTTCAAGTCTGTTTTATAGTGTCGATTTGTTTTTAAAAAAGTCCGGAAATCTCCAAAATAGGATTTTAATGAAAGACATCCAAGGTACTGTAGAGGCCAGAAGGTTTTTAGGGCCAACTGCGTGTATCGCACACGGACCTCGCGCACGGGATCCGCTCGTACGCGTGGGATCCTACCGTACGCGTGTATCCCGTCCGTACAAGCGGGAGAGGTCAATAAGGTCCCACGCAGCATAAGAGCTCATTAACTTTAACTTGGGTCTCTAGGGAACCCTTTGACGCCGACAGTATTTTGATTCAGGGGAAAAATACGAGAAAATTATCTTGTCATACTGGAGGCCCGTGAAAAGTTCGATCATGTTTTGAAATCGACTTCACCTACATTTCCTTCGATGATTTTGATAAAAGTTTATCATTCACATACAAACTATTCTAATTCTTCTTTTTATTCTATATTTAGTATAAATACAAAGTGATTATTGAAAATCTCGCGCGCTGATTGGTCAAAAAACTCACACTATCCCCTGATAATCACCTTCAGCGATAATCCAAAATGGCGGTCAGCCGCTTTGTTGCTGTTACCGGGAAAAAATGCGTCCCTTATCTTCTTCTTTTTTCTTCTTCTTATTTTGAAAGAATCGCCTGTGTATTCATACCAAAACAATTATTCACCTCAGGCTCATTGAATATCGGGAATAATAACCTCAGCTTCGTTTCGGTTATTATTTTCCGATATTCACATCGCCTTCGGCGAATAATTGTTAAATATTCACTTACATGTGAATGTAACTCGCGCACGCGCACGCTTGTTTGTCGATTTGTACCGCTTGCAGAAATAAATAAAATTTAAAAACACTCTCTCCTTTATTTATTTAATTCACGTGTGTTAAGAATACTAAAACAATTATTATCTTCAATATCCAGTCTCGTACCCAGCCCCTTTTCACCAAAAAATCGAAAGCTCTGGTAACACAGAAACGGAAGAATCAGATATGCTGACTTCCGATAAATTCAAACCGTTTTCTTTTTCTTCAAAAGAAAAAAAGCAAGCTTATTTACACATTGTTCATTGACCAGTTTATTTGTCTGTGATTAATATCCTAAAAAATAAGCAATAGCAGCAGTAAGGGGGACTCGCGGAATCCAAACCACCAAGCATCGAATTTCACGGGTATTACCCGCGTTTCAGGCCCCTCCAAAAACATGCGTCGGCAGCGGGTATTACGAAATCTATGAAGTATTTTGTAGGGTCGCAAACGAAGGTTAAAATATTTCCTAGATATAGATGGACAACATCGCGCGCATTCAAAACAAAACTGTACGCAAGCTGCGAACCCAGGTATTGGATCGTTTGGACGCCGACTTCGCCTTCACGACATTCACAGAAGGAGACAGAAGAAATCATGGATGAAGAAAGAGCCGAAAAGATAACAGACCTGATGCCTGAAGGTAACTAGTACTACCGTTTACAGTTAACGTTTATAAAGTATTACGACGGTGACTGGGTAATAGAAAGAGGCCGTAACCCTATTCGGGCGTCTGGTAAGCAGAACCTGTTTGTCTTAAAATAACAAACGCGCCCGGAGCGCTGGTAGGCATCGACGCGCTGTTCTACGAGGTTGCTTACCCTGTTACGGTAGTTATCTACGGTGCGTATGAGATCAAAGAGCCAGACGTTAAGAAACTCAAGCCAATGCGACATCCCGGCAACTGCGTCGGGAAACTGGTAAGGGAATTATTTGAAGATTCCGCCCGCGGAGGTAAGTTAACTCCGAAAAGAAAAGAAGCCATCAGGAAATGGGAAAACGCCACCTACAAAGCTGGGGCAACAATAGACAACATTAAAAAATTAGAAACTGCCTTAGAAAGGCGCATACACGTGAAAGACATCACAGACTGGTACATTTACCCTGAGACACATAAATACGGAGGTAGAGGTGCTCCTTTTATTATCTACCAGCATAACGGACACGCTTGGCGATAACTTCGATTCTCGCGAAAGAAAGAAACCAAGGTCTACGAGAATTCTCCATTGGTGAAATTGATTCATGAGAACTCAATATGGTTAATGGATTCGGAAGGAAGCCAGTTTATGACGCAAGATGGTACTCTTTACCGCCCCAAAATCGAACATCTACGCATTCAAAGCGCCTGTGAAACCCTTGGGGAAGACTTCTCAGACGAAGTCCTCAGCTCTCGTAGTTTGGACTTCTTAGCCGCGAAAAAGAGGAATGGGTGGAAACCGACCCCCACAGAATTCAAAGACATAGCCAAAGCCTGCGTAGAACACGTCCACGGCGGTCTTTGGAACATGGAGTACGACGAGGAAGAATACGTGTTCTTAGACATGAAGCACTGCTATCCTGCGTCATTTAAGGGCCTTGGAGATTGTAAGGAATATTATGATAGATACGGGCATCCAGACTCGCAATTCTTTCGTGTGTCCTTAGACGGCAGCTACGACGCGCCAGCAACGAGGTTCGTCAGATTAACATCTTGGAAGTTGGCTAAAGACTTACATCCCATAATTTACGCATGGTACGGGAAGCACCTACAAGAGAAAGAATGGATACCAGTGCCATTGTTAAAGTTCTTTGAAGAGCGTAAGCTCCTGAAATACACAGCGCATGAAGCCATACTTTGCCATAGCGCCTACACGAAGTGGCTCCCAGAGCATAACCCAACCGCCCGAATTGTCATAGGTAAATTTACCCAGGGCGCTAAGGAGGGAGAGAAGCACATGCAACGGCGTTTAATAACAGACGAAGGAGAGTTAAGCTTCCTCATAAAACGTGCCCACGATCATAGAACGATGGTGTCTGTAGAGAAATGGGATTACCTCGTAGAAGATCAGCTGCACAAATGGAATGCGCTGTGTTATTACCAGGACCATCGACCGCAATATTATCATCTGCGTGCCAGCATGTTAGCCTACGCGCACATTAACCTTCTCGCAATGCTCTTGCGGTTTGACAAAGAAGACATTCCACGCGTAGCCACGGATTCCCTATACGTGAAACCGCACGTATTGGAAAAGATGAAGGAATTCTACACTGCCGATGAACTCGCAGAAAGTGGCCAGTGGCGCGTTAAAGATGAGGAGATAAGAGCCTGGAGGGCACGTGTAGAATATCACGGAGAACACACCCGCGGTTCCATTACGCCGACGCGACGGAAGAGCCACTGCCCTCAGTTGCGGACCCTATTTCCTACCAACGCTTCTCTTACCTTTACGGTACGGGAGGTAGCGGTAAGACGACGCGTGTGTTAGAACTCTTTCCTAAGATAAAGGTGCTAACGCCAACACATCGTTTGGAAGGAGAACTATGCGAAATGGGCCACGACGCGCAAACTTACCACAGCTTCTTTCGCTGGAATGGTCAAAAGTGGGTACCGGAAGCGATACGCGACATACCTCCCGTGATACTTTGGGATGAGATTTGCACCGTTCCTTTAGAAATCCTCAAAGAGTTCGTGGAATTCCTAAGAGGGAAATGCCAAATAATATTCGCCGCAGATCCGTGCCAGCCTCCTCCAATAGCCGGAGAGATGCCCCACGAATGGCTGTTAAGTAGTAAGCGCGCAGCACAGTCTCGCATACAGAAAGACTTAATCAAAATACACCAGGAGCGCTTCCCTACACATCCCGTACCCGTTTGTTATAAGCCGCGTGACCCCCGCATGCAAAGAAGAGACGTCTACGTACCCGGTACCGACATCCAACTGCAGAACTTTGTTGTCGTAAAATGGATAATCCTCTGTTGCCGGTAATTAATTCTTTGGGAAGTTTGGCTCTACCGTCTTAGGATGTTTGGCGGCCACCTTCGGTTCCAATTCGGCATTGCTATACATTCTGGTGCCGTTAAAGTATATCCCGTCAGGCCTAGGCTCAAACTTACTAGCGTCTGCATGCGGAAACATCTTCCTAAAGGCCCCTCCAGTTAGTATAATCCCTGTTGTCATGATGTGGCTGCTCCTCTATGTCATTCCCAAAAGCGTCGTACATTAGTATATATAATGGATGTTATACCATCAGCGCCTCAGTTGTACCCAGATGTTCCAAACTACCACACTACCCCCAATGAGATGAACGCTGAGAACTTCCGTTTGAATAAAGCAAATTTAATCCTGGCTTACTTGGAAGGGCAGGCAAAACACTATGAAAACGTCAGAAAGAAACACGTCAGAGCCCGTAGTACGCTACATAAGATTTCAATAACTTCAGGATCCATATCCGTAGTGTTAACGGGCTCCGGCGTTGCTATTTCGCTTACTGGGCCGGGAATAATTGTTGGAGTTCCTTTGGCCGGCGTCGGGGCAGCCTGTGGTATTATTTCAGCAGTTGCTACGGGCATTATGAAACAGTTGTCAAGCAAAATATCCAAGCACGACACGACAATAGCTCTGTCAAGGGCTAAAGTAAATACGATTACCGATCTTGTCTCAAAGGCTTTACGTGACAGAAAGATAGACGATGTAGAATTCTCGCTTATCTTAGCCGAAGAGGAAAAATACGAAAAGCTTAAGTCTGACATAAGAAATAAAAAAACAATCGTAAAAGATCTTTCCGAGGAAACACGCAAGAAGATCTACCAAGAAGCAAAAGAGGACCTTCAAAGAAAACTCGCTCAGTAAACATCTGCTTCGAAAAGAGCGCGACAGGATTCTATTTACATATTGAACACCAGCTGTCTGGTTCATATGCAAATTAGTTTCTTACATTTCATTTCCCCCTATGTACTTTTCAATTTTGAAAGTGAAAGTGCTGGTTGCTATAAGGAAGAGGAATGTTGGCGTTGCTATGTGATGTCATCGCCTCGGAATCCATCCTAACAGGGGGTGGTTGGGGTCTATTTTGTCAAATATTTCGTCAGGATGATAAGGAATATGCTTATTCAGCCGACAAAACATCCACTCGGCTTTACTCATAAATAGAGTTTACTCAGGAATAGAGTTACCGGTTATCTGAGACAAAAGATAGGGAATAGCTTTGTAATATTTCCCTAGCTTTAATTTCTTCAGCGTTTTCCGTAGACTTTGTGGCGTTGGCTCTTCTAAAAGGTCTATGATTTTCTTCTTTAATTCGTCGTCTAAATATACCGGCCGATGACCTTGGATATGACTCATCCAGTCTCTGAAGTATTTTATTCTTTTGTATGGAGTCTTCTTACGACCTCCGTTTGCGTAATACTGCTTTCTGGTGGCATTTGGTACGGCATTACGAATATTCTTACCACACTCGTAACACTGTGCTGACGTGTCATCTTCTATTTGCATTTTCTTACCACAACAAATATACTTATTTGGCTTAGTAGGTACAAACTTAGGTCTCAAACACTTTACACAGAAGTTCATAAACTCTTTACAATCATGCATCGTATATAAGACAAATGTTTTAACCTTTGTTTACAACGCAAACACAGCAGCAGTAAGGGAATCGTCGCGCGGGTAATACCCGCTGCCGACGCATGTTTTTGGAGGGGCCTGAAACGCGGGTAATACCCGTGAAATTCGATGCTTGGTGGTTTGGATTCCGCGAGTCCCCCTTACTGCTGCTGCAATCTAGTGAGACCCTAGATATGTAAGTATTCAAATTTAATTCAACCGGTGATTGTACAAATTAGCGAACTGGAAACAGATGATTATGCAAAAACCTTAAAGCAATCAAATTAACGATCGATTTGTGTGTTACTAGCCTGTTACACCAGTTCAACGGATTTCCTTCGGCAACCGACCCGAGGTCACGCCGGGAGTCTTCTACTTTTTATAGCTAGCTAGAATAATACAAGAATACAATCCATCGTTGAACTGGTGTACAGTGAGCTCCCAGTACGGGTCAGAACAAGCGAGGTAGTATGTGACAGGCAGATTTCATGGCTTAAAGACGCGAAGACTAATCTCTAATGCGACTTTCTCGGTTCTATAGGGATGTGAGAGAAGGGTTATGACTAAAATTTGGCGCTGGAAAGAAAATTAGAAGACGTACGAGGTTTCAAAGACTCGTGATGGCTCGCTTTTGGATCCCGAGTTTCCAACCTCTTATTTCTTAGTGGTGGGCAAAAAAAATCTTAAAACGGGCTAAATTCAAAAAATAACCACGCAGAGCGAAAGAAGTGCTATTTCGCAATGATTAGGTAAAATTTCGAGGCTTTATTTCACGTTTTGATGATTTTATTGAAATTTTTGATGATTCCCCATACATTTCCTTATAACAGGACACCACAGAAACCAAGCTTGGGCTACCTGTGATAAGAATACAGATATTAAAATATAATGATTGACGTTAGTAACTTGATGACGTACTAAGCTCCTCCTATAGTTATTCGGAATTTCCGGCCTTGGCTTGGTTTTTGAAAATGAAAGTTGGTGCAAAATTAAAAACTCGTAGATTCTATATTTTCTGGGACATAAAAAGTACAACCATGCCAGGCGTTCCTTCAAGTTAATAGCGTAAGTCTGAAGTGAGGAAGAAGCGATTACTTTCACTTTGTCGTTGTTTTCGTTTGCTTCCTAAGAACGGCGCCATATAATTTCATAAATTTCATGCCGTTTTGAACATCTTTTTCTCAATAAACTACGTCGTCTTTGTGACTTTCTACGACTTTGCTAGATCGTCGGGAAAATTGTCAAACCCTGCGTAAATGCATCAGTATACCAGGGAAGAGGAGTGCTTCCTGTTTGCTGTATTCCGTTTGCCATTCATCGTCGTGCTCTGTCCCTTGGAAGACTACAAGAGATAAGTACACACGAGTATATATTTTATCTTAGCAAAAAAGATGAATTAGATCCACTGCAATTTATCTGAAGCAACGAGGTGCTGTAAAATCAATTTATGGTCATGTCTGTCTTTGATGTGGATCTAGCTACTCTGCATAATGACTGCAACATAAGCCACACATTAATCTCGCTGCCCAACGTCACGCTGTCTCCGAATGAGCTCGAAAATCTTTTGGGAGAAGATTGCTTATGCACCTTGAGGGAAATAATATTTCAGTTAGATTTGGAAAGCATAGACATTACACGCTATAATAAAGAAACCCAGCTTATATTTTTCATACGGTTTGCGTCTGAGCGCTTCCACTCGACATGCTTTACTGACTCTAATAATATGATTTGCATAAAATGCTCGATGAGTCCTGACCCCGTAGTTAATATTTCAAATCGGAATGTCGAACAGCTTAAAGAATGCGCTTCCACATTTATAAATGAAGCAAATCAAATTCCTGTTGATATGAAACTGCAACTTGCTTGCCTTGCGAAAGACCCTCAATGTGTCGATGGTTTACTAAAAGAAAAACATTCTACAGATCCCAAGAAAAATAATCTGTTATTCTATGGGATTTCCTGTTTAGAGATTGTAGATGTTTTGATCAAGAGTGGGGTCGATGTCAATGTAAGAGATGCTCGCGGCAGAACCCCTTTATTTTATGCCTTTATAAGCTCCTCGGACTCGGCGAAGAAGCTTCTTGACAATGGTGCCTCGGTGACTAACACAGACGATCGCCGTGTAAGTGCCCTAACATTTTTTACAGATAATATGATGAAAAACCATTTGCCAGCCGATGTCAAATATGAAGGAATAAAGCTTTTTTCTGAGAAATTACCTCTTGATCAGTTGTTCAAACAAGTTATTAACTTGATTTTGTGCAAGTTTATCCAAGTTCTTGGTACTATGCATCATGCGTCGAATCCACATAGTAATTATATTAACCCCGAAACACTGTGCGAAACCCTCAAGTTGGTTTTGATTCACACAAACGATGGCACACACGCTGACTACAGAAAGAGCCTAATTAGCCAGCTTCAAAGTATGCAAGAACGCGTTACTCCAGACGACTTTGCTGTATCGGATGTGCTCCAAACCTTTTACAATCTTGGCGCTAAGTCATCAGCTCCAGATTCGGAAGGAAACACTTGTCTTCACTATGCAACCCAATTGCTGTTCTATGGTGTGCCTGAAGAAACAGTGACTAAGCTTTGCCGTGTGCTCATAGATCACGATGCAAAATTGGACGCGAAAAATCACAAAGAGGAGACACCGCTTTTGTTTTGCTTATCTTCCAAGCATCTGATAGCGTCCAGGGCAGCAAGCAATTCGACCGGATGTCTGCAGAAGGTTTGCGAAGTTCTTATGAAAAATGGGTCAAAGTTGCCTCACACAAATCATAAAGAAGAATCTGCATTCCATCTGATTATTAAAATTTTCCAATACGCCATTCTTTTACAAGATGAGCACCAAAAACTTCGTATTTTTGAAGAAATGTTTGAAATATTGTCAAGGTTTACTATAACCGACCAAAAACAAACTGCTGTTCGTAAAAGAGATAATCATCATCACTCCTCGCTTCACCTTTTGGCATCACTGGCTCTCAAGCCATCCGATCTTTACAATGAAAATGTGTGTGATGGCTACATCTTTGCAAATCTCTTCAAAAAGATCCTTGATTTACTTCTTGAGTGTGGAGTGATACTGGATGATATCAATGAAAACAAACAGACACCTTTACACATGTGCAGAACCTGGACAGCTGTCAAGCTCTTGTTAGATGCTGGAGCAGAGCCAGATGTAAAAGATTCATCAGGATGCTCACCTCTTCTTGCCGCTGCAAAGAAGAACACATGCCTAGAGAAAGATTCAAAATGTTTCTATCCTGATGTTGATCAAACCCCAAAGGAGTTCTGGCAAGAAGTGCTCAACAGGAAACTTGATCCATGGACTGCTGACAAGAAGGGAAATTCAGTTCTCAGCATTCTAATAAAAAAAGAAGCTTACTGCCTTGCTAAAGCCTTAGTTGAAATTGCTTGTGATCTAGAATCACAGATAGACGCAATTGGTATTCCTCTCCTGAATGCTGTCTGTAAAGACCAATCGAGCGAAAACCACTGGAAATTGGACCTAGTAAAGTTTTTGGTAGATTCAAGGAGAAGTCTTACACACAGTACTCTGAGGGGCAACAATGACACAGCCCTTCATTTTAGCTGTAGGAACATTCTAAAGTTACCAGATAGCAGTGTTGAAACGTCTGTGCATTGGAAGATTGTCCAGTATCTTCTGTTGTGTGGAGCAGATATCAACGCTTCTGGAGAAGCAGGTGAATCCTGCCTTGCTTTGTCAGATAATTGTCCTGTTCTCAAAGTTCTACTGTCAGCTCCAGTGGACCACAGTGCACTTCCCTTAGTTCTTGACTGGACACAGTCTTCCCAGATTCACGCCCAGAAACTGTCACTGGTTGCAAGAATGGTCAAATATCGACAAGTCGAGAGTGTGTATTTTTACCCAGAGGCTTTAGACGAAGACAAGGGCTCAGGCGGTTTTGTCTTTGCTGGCATCGCCCCGGGAGGAAGAGAAGTAGCTGTCAAGCGTATACCTATGTCAAAGATGTCAAACACGAATGGTTCGGAACGCGTTCTTGTGCCATCAGTGCAATGCAAGCAGATTGTTCAATATCTCCTTTGTTTAGAAGAAGGAAACTTTCATTATATAGCTTTTGAATTGATGGAAGGGAATCTCGAGCATTACCTTGATATGGCCAGTAGCGCAGGGAATTCCACCAAACTTTGCAAAGTCTTATTAATGGGCTTGAAGTTTTTACAATCTCAAGGCATAGTTCATGGCAATATCAATCCAAGAACCGTGTTTTACCAAGGTAATCCAAGCTTGTGCCTTAAGATTGGAAACTGCAAGACAAATAGCTCAAGAATAGGATGGGTTGCTACAGAAGTACTGAAAGATGAAACTTCCTTTTCCAAGCAGTCTGATATCTTTTCCTGTGGGCTCGTGCTTCACTATCTTCTGTCAGGCAAAAAGCATCCATTCGCTCCTGCAGACTCTGCAACGAAAGCACCACAAGAAGTCCTCAGCGAAACGCACAAAAATATTACGAATGGTAATATTGTAAAGATTGATGATTCCCTCTCTCCTGAAGCTACTCATCTTGTACATCTGATGCTGGACAGTGATCCCAACCATCGGCCCTCTACAGTCGATGCGTTGGTTCATCCTTTCTTCTGGGATAACGAAACAAAGAAGAAGTTCCTTCATGCTGTAGGAAATGAGCCAGAGATTGCAATGAACAATAGACCACATCCTATGCTTGCGTTTGAGAGTGAACTACAGGGGCGATTCAATGTCATTGTATCCAGAGGTATAACATGGTATGATTCGCCACCATATGACAACATGTCGGCTACTTATGCTGGAATGAAAAAAAAAAGATTTTACGACCACAAGACCGTTGCTGGATTAATTCGCTTCATTCGTAATGCCTACGAACACATTAATGAACAGCCAAAAAACATTCAAGAATTGTGGGAAGATGATTTTGTTCTAAATGATTATTTCCCAAAATTGGTTATCGAAGTTTACAAGGCTTTGACAACAAGCGAGTTCCATCAATTGCACAAGGATAGGGAAGGAATCAAGAAATTCTTTAGATTTCTGTAGATTTTTTAATAAACTTTATGGGGAAGGATAGATAGAAACTGAAACATTAGTCACGATCCCATATAACTATTATGTACTTTATCGCCCCATGTCATGCAAAGGATTTCCTCAGAAAATTAATTATAACATGCAACAGAACCTGGGGGGCTATCATTTAAACCCATCCTTCCGGTTGGAGATTCGTTTCCTAATAGAGTAAAAGAGCGGGAAACTTTGACTAGAGACAAATGGTACATGCGTCTACTGAAAGAACGAAACGAGAGGGGAAAGTGAATTACCTTAATCGGCAGACCAGCTTTCCGTGACTTTCTGTTCGGAATGAAAATTGTTTTCCAAACGGAGTTTCCCGTTTTTGTTTTCGGGTAAATGGTAAGCACCCCTGGTTGCGCATCTGTTCAGTCTGGATCTGAACAAAAAGATGGCCAAATTCCATGAGTGCCGGATTCATTCGCTTTTGGGTGGATTTCAGGCCCGTAGCAAGGCCTGGATATACGTGTGTGACCAAAAATATCATTTTGTCATTTTGCGGGTGTTTGACTGATTATGTTGGTGTTGATGTTATGTAAAAAACATTGGCCTCCAGCCCCTCCTCTTGCTACGGGCCTGGATTCTTGATGTAAACATTTACAAGTAGAAAAAGGGACTACGGGGACAGCCCCAACCTAATATACTTTGATCACATTGTTATTTTTATATTAACTTGCATACTAAAAAGACTACTAAGCCCGTGAGAGAAAAGTAAGCAAAAGGGCTCTTTATTAATAAATAGTATCTGTTTAGTACTTACCTCATTTGGGACCTTTCAGTCCAATTCTTAATGTTTCCTAGAATAACTAATTGAATAGCCATTTTTTCAATCTATAATTTAATTCACTATTCATAGACTAGCATAACACACTCGTTTATATCAGATATCTTAAAGGCCACACCCCTATAATGATACTTTATGTTTTGTATATAATCGTCGTCACGCAACTTTCACTGCCCACAGTTGAGCGTTTCGTGACGACACCAATAGCGGCTGCGTAGGAGAATATACCAGCACGAAATCCTAATCAAAGTTATATATTTATTTACAAGGGCGGATCCAGCAACAATTTAAGGGGGAGGGCTAATTGAGTTTTGCCGTCAACACAACGGGAGACGATAAAAAAGCATCTAGTTCTTCAGTTGTTTTTTTTTTGCTGAAGGGGAACTTCAGCCCACCTTTGCTCCCCCCCCCCTCCCTCCCTGGATCCGCCCTTGATTTAAGTATCTCTAATTTTAAAGAAGAAGGAATTAATAGCCTTAGTTTCAGACAGGTATGGCCCCCTCTAAAAAGTGTCGTGGATGCGAGGCTACATGGAAAAATCACAATTTTTCTCGATGGAATTTGTGATATTTCTTTTGTGTTTCTAGGTTACCCTTGCGTTCAAAACAATTTTTAGAAGGGCTTATTGCTTTCTACTTGATATTACAACAATTATCCATGCTGCTCAAAGGGGCGTTTCCCATCCCCGTTTCTGTCAAGGGCTATTGCTGGCTTTCACTTGACGTCATTTCCTGACTCGTGCGGAATGTTCATCAGCTGAATCACAAGTTTTCAATAGAATTCTTTCTGACAGCACATGGTGGTCAGTGTTTGACCACTGTTTGTAGCAGATAATATAATGAGATTCAATAACTTTTATCAGCCGAGTGAAAACCAGCAACGTATTGTTATTAACATAAACCATCGTTCTAAAAATCTGAAACACTGAGTTGAAAAACGAAGGATAAGTAAATACCTCATGCAAGTCCTAAAGACTGAGTACTTTTAGTATATTATTTCCTATTTTACTTTTTTAGTTAATACAGTCAATGTCATTAACGTTGTCCACCGAAAAAAGACATTTACACATTTACATATTTAGACTAAAAGAAATACCACGTGTTTCCTCGAAGGTTCTGGCATAAAACAAATGCTGAAATACCATTATCCATCTTAAATCCTCACTAAATGTTCGGGGCATTCTGGATTTTCGATTCACGAGTTGAATTTTACATTTAAAGTTCAGGCTCACTTTAGTCTAAATGTGTAAATGTCTTTTTTCGGTGGACAACGTTAACGACATTGTCGACTGTTTATAAATAAGTGGAAAAGCATAGTCGCGCGAAAAATGTCGACCGCACTGACACTGCCAAATGACCAATCAGAACGCAAGGAATTATAACCATTTCGATGATTCTACACATAATACAAACAATGTTGCATGCAAACATAATGTTTGCAGAGTTCAGAATGCCTTGTTGACCTCTATATTAAAAATGGACCTTTATATCAGAATATTAACAAATAATTTCAAGGTCTCTACACATCAAATGATAGTGCTGATTTCAGTATGCCTAGTTGCATATTGACGTCTGCATTTAATAAACAATTTCGAAATGTAACGACTGAGAGGTTTGGATGTCATCCGTGGAAAAGCACTCGTACATGCAGCCACCAGGTCATTGAACAATGCTGTCTTCTCATACACTTCTAGAAAGACTCGAGGGCTTTGATCAACTAATGACGTTGCATCGTTGACGTCATTCTTTGCTATTCAATAGCCCTTCTATGTTTTAGCCTTTGAAATTACTTGTCTTTGAACTGAACTCACAGCATTCTCGTACGTGGTCTGCGAAAAAAGATCAAGATGAAAGGGGTTAGTTTATTAGTGGTCATATTGATCGGTATTTCTCTCACTGCTTGTAAAGGAAAGGTAAGACTTGCTCACTAGTTTATTTTGCATACTGATGTTTAAGAAAACATTTTTTAGACTTTTTTTCGTTGCATAACATCTGAAATACTGCCAACACGCTTCCCTGCTATCAGAGTCTCCCTCGCTGGCGATTCCTTACAGTGAGAAAATTCTCTGCCACGAATCGCCAAACACGCATGTGTTTGTGTGAGAAATTAGTAGTTCAAGAAGTAAGATTTCGATGATATCCTAAATATTTGAGAGACATCTTGTCCAAGCGATTGTCCGAGGCTATTATGACAAATGTAGGAGATCAACAAACTGATTCTGTTTGACCTGCGAGCGGATCCAAGATGATAGAAATACTGTGAGATGCTGTAAACACATGCCCACAGAACTGCACGTGGATTGTGAGGATTTATTCCTCTTGGAAAGCCGGTTACTACAAATGATTTTACTAACTACACCAAATGAAGCTTTATGCGAGTATTATACTTGAAATTTGCATTTTTTTTTTGTTCGTCAAAAGACCTGGTCCGAGGCAGGACAGCGGCTTTTTTGAAAACTCAGTGTCAAGACTTATACACTACTTATACGCCACTATAGGCCTATGATGACAAATCTGTGAGATTTGAAGCTTTAAGGACATTGCATGATTGGCAAAAGATCTCATCGTCAATTTTTCTTCAAATTTTGCTTGATGAAAGTACATTATGCTAGAATAACTGAATATGAGCGAATAAAAATTTGAGTAACCGGATTCGTTCGTTCGTTTGTTCGTTCCGCGTTCGTTAGTTCGCCGTTCGTTCGTTTAAATTGTATAAAGGTATAGGGCAACCCATAGCGCAAACCCCGGCCCTTTGTTTTTGTTGTCCCCTGAGGAAAGCGCAACGGAAAACCTGTCCCTAGCACCAGGATTAGCCTACAATCATGTAAATGGGACCTTATAAATACTGTACTGTTTATAGTCTCGAAAAGCACCAAAAAAGAATGCCGGTAGTCCTTTGACCACACATGTTCTGGATACTTCTGCCGGGGTTCCCGCGAGACAGCTGCCAATCAAAGTCTTTTATGAAGTGGTACAAAATGGCGCAAGTACATGGAGACTTCTTGCTTCTAAGTAAGTTGTGTTCTATCTGTTAGACGAATAAGTGTTTCAGGGGTGAAAGGAGGTGAAGTAGAAGATCTTCCTTTCCTTATTAATTCCTTCGTTTGTTATCTTCCCTTCTTCCTTCCCTTCTTCCTTCCCTTCTTCCTTCCCTTCTTCCTTCCCGCTTTCCTTTCCTTCTTCTTCCCCACCTTCCTTCCCGCCTTCCTTCCCGCTTTCCATTCCGCCTTCCTTCCTTATATCATCCCTACCTGTAGCTCCCTTTCTTCATTTATTTCGTTAGTTCTTCCTTTCTGTTATTTGTTCAATTATTCGGTATATCATTTATTATCTATTGATTCTAGTGCAACAAATGATGACGGACGAGTCTCTAATCTGCTGACTCAGCAAAGCTTCTTAGCCGGTCGCTATAGGATTAGGTTTGATACGGAAACTTACTTCAACTTGCGTGGTATTACGCAATACTTCTATCCATATGTTGAGGTAATCCTCTAAAAAGGTCCTGAATGAAGGTTTTATTTCTTATTGTTTCTAAAGCTAATAAAACTAGGAATTTATTATTTTGTTCTGGCGCCCGCAATACAATCTTAAATTTTTGCTGGATAGAACCAGGGGCGGATCCAAAAATTGGCAAGAAGGTGTTCAAAATGGAAAAAAATGACCGTATAGTGACGTTATCAATAATCCTGATCTGACCTATTTAACGATTTGTTCTTAGATTTATTTCTAGCTTTAATCTTATGCAATTTAATCTTGAGTTGGACTAAAAATTAAAGAAACAGAACTCATAAAAAAATGAAGACTTATATATGTACCAAAACAAAAACCAGGTGGATTGGGGAATGTGCGACGTACCTAGGGATCGACAGCCCCCTTGATCCGCCATTGATGATCACTCTTTGAAAATTATCTTGGAAGCGAGGAAAGCGCTAAAGAAATGGGACGAATTCCATCCAGGATGAATGTGTTTTTAACATAATTTTAGGGACTCATCATTTCTACGTTATTTTATTTGCCTCGGGCTACCTGAAGACGTCGAGCGATGTCAATCAAAGCAAAGAAGCCCAAGCAATTAGGTGCTTTCTTACTCACAGGCCTTACTAACGCGGCAGATAGTCATCTTTATTCTTGCAAAAAAATAAAGACCTTATATTTTAGCTTTCATAAATTCATTCTCAAGCATTTGAATGCGAACCAGTACGAGTGGGAAACTCTATTGTCTCTGCCAGTTAACTATATTTGCATGTTTTCTTTTCCAGGTCGTTTTCATTATCAATAACCCTTCTCAGCACTATCATGTACCACTACTTCTTAGCCCATTTGGGTATTCCACTTACCGAGGAAGCTAGGCGATATATAGAGCGATCGATGTTGTGGAGTCAATCATGGCAATAGGGCAATAGTAACATGATGTGTTGCCACAGTTTTTCTTGACTCTCTTAAATAATGATTTTAGCAAATTAAAATGTATAGAAATACATTCTTTTTCTGTGGATTTTTTCTTAGGTTCCGAAAGGAGCAGGCCGAGCGGCCAATAGACATCGGCTCGGGCGTAATGTTTTCCCAGTGTCATTCCCTTGAGAATAAGATTCTTTGCTTGAGTTGTATACATGTTCATGTGTCTTCTCGTGTGCAAGCGAGCGCAAACTTTTAAACAAAGAAAAGATACTCTAGGGAATGAAAAGTGGTCTGAAATGGGAAACATTGGGTCGGTGTCCACTGGTAGAACGAAGCTTGGGATTGGATAAAACAACAAAAGCAAAGAAAGCATGGATTATGGTGAACAATGTGCATTATTCTACAAGTGAGCTGCGTTCTTTGTTTCATCTCACCATTCATTATTTGTTCATCCACTCCCAGGCTTCGCTCAAGCAGAGAAGGTCTATGTGTATGTAGTGTGCACTGTGCTATACCCCATCGTTAACACCGTTGAAACAACGCACTGAATTATGGAGTGGAAAGGATTGTTGAGAGGGAAACCGTACATTACGTACATCGACGATCGATAGTAAGCAGTGGACTTCAGATCAACTTCATAGCCGGAAGCTACCGTCATTCAACTAATTGCTATATTATTTATTAGTTTCCTCTTATCGAGGAAATACCTTTTCAATTACATGTCGCATTTCTTTAATTCATGTCGTTGCATGCAGCCACGAGTCCTACTTTGTGGTTGTGAAGAGGTTTCCGAGATTGTTTCGGTATAAGATGACTTCTCAATAGGTCAATTATTGTGCACGAATTGTTATAACTCTATCTCTCTCTTTCATGAAGGGACATTGTACAAACCAAGCTTAGGAATGCTGGTGTTTCCTTGCCTAAAGTCTACCTTTATATTTCAAAACCTTGATATTGATATTCTAAGAAAACCTCTGGATTGATCAAAGTCAGGACACGACTTATTACAGACCGAATTGGAAGTACCTTGTTATGTATTAGGGAGAAGCGGAAAACCGGAGAACCCATAGAAAAAAACTCAAATCAAAAGGAGAGACACAGCAATTTCTACGATACTCGCATGTGATATTCCGAGTCCAGGAATCGAACTCGAGACCACACCACCGCTAAACCTCCTAGACTTGTAATAAAAGATAAATTCTAGATAATGCGTGACGTAGTTGGGACTATTTATGATTTCTGTTTCTTTCTATATTTGCACTCATGATATATACTTTACAATGACAAAATAGATGATAAATTAACAAGTTTCAACTAATAAAGAAAGTAAAATATAGATAGTGAGAAAAATAATTATGAGGTGCTGGGGAGCTGAAGTAACAAAAGTTTTCGAAGCCAGCTCCCCATCATTCACTTATAAATGACAATATTAAATATGATATACAGATACGTGGATTGCTTTAGAGTAAAATGAAAGAAATATACAGAAGCCAGCTCCCCATCATTCACTTATAAATGACAACATTAAATATGATATACAGATATGTGAATTGCTTTAGTAAAATGAAAGAGATATACAGAATTAGTCATATGAATCCAATGAATGTTGGCACATTTTCAACGATTGATGTGAAGATTTTTGCTGGCCTTTTTTTTTGTCTAGATCGAACTTAGGAATTTTATCTGATAAAATTGTACACTGTAACAGGAAAAGAGGTTGTTGAGAACAATGCTATCTAAAACCCGACCAGATTTTGAGATATTTCCTATGGCAAGCCCTGTGTCGGTTATGAAACGAATTGTCTGGAGTAAATGACGGGAAAATTCAAAGGAAACTCCAGAGACATCATTCGTGTAGAAATTTCCAGTTTCATGAGAGTAAGGATCATTTAATTTTAAAACAATGTTATCTTACGATAACAGATTTAGATAGCATTGAAGGGGAGGGGGGTTAACCTAGTACCCATCACCTCGGAAAGTGAAATCCTGGAATTTGTCCACGAGAAAGTAACTCTGAAACTAAAAGTCATCATATAAAGTATTGTATCGTTTCTTTATCGTTTTCATCGCAGAATTAAAAGTACTGTTTGATTGTATGCTTGCTAAATAATATATTTCTGTATAGAGGGAAACATTCACTACGCACACCTAGTATTTTAACAACTATCCGAGCGGGCAGAAGAGGGTACCCTAATCCTACTGTAAGCTCGGTAAACTCTATTCGCACTGACTAGCGCAAGCCGACGCAAGCAGAAACGACTCTTAGTAAATAAAAAAAATGCAAGCGCAAGAGAACGGGTGATTAATGTTACACTTGCGTCGGGTTGCGCTCGTGTTTATGCATGTGTCGGTTTGCGTCGCTAGTGAGAAAAGGCTTGAGAGTGCCTCGTAATATTTATCATGGCCAGCACACTGACCAAATTAAACAATGATTATATCCTATAAACTTAGCTGAATTAATTTTCACGTGAGGAAAAATTAACGCGGTTAAGTTTGAAACACTTCCAAAGTTGAAGAAACCATATTAACTATATAACAAATTTCGAATTAACTAAAACATTTTAAAAACTTTTTATTAACCCCATGTAATAATTCTGCTTTACGACTATTTCTGGTATACATAGACCGCGAGCAGCTTGCTTCTTGAATCAGGGCCAAACCCCCGAGAACTACGGGAGTCTGTCTCTAGTACAATCGTGGCATCAAACCCGTTAAATATAAATATATATCGAACAGTTTATATGTTTCTTTTCAAAATTATCTTCGATGCTAGCAGGGCTAACAGGAAAATACCAAAGAAATGAAACAAGCCCCTTCGTGTAATTGCTTTTGTATTTTTCCTATGCCTCGCATTCAGAACAATCTCGAAACGGTTCTCTATCTATAGACCCCTTGCTGCATGTCGGAATGCAGCTCAATCTGGGGACAAAACAATAGGTTTTCAATCTTCTTAGGATATTGGAATTCTTTTGTTTTTTTCCCCGCCAGATGAGCTGCTTTGACGTCACATGCAAGGGGTCTATATATCGTCACGTCAATTCTTCACCATCTTCATCACTACCTATGACTATCAATGTATCTCCGTCGGCCCATTATTTGTTGAGGATTAGCTTGAATGTATAAACATCCGGCGGACATTTTTACTTGTATGTCTAAATAACGATACGACGGTGTGGTAATATGCCACGTCCCTGTGGTCTATTAATGGAGGGGGATTAGCGAAGGAGGCCGAACGGATAAACTTCCGGAGGATCTCTCTGGTTAACTGAGGTTTTGTTAGCGGTAAGATTACAAATTCTCACATATTTTGTTAATGTTAATGTCGCGCACACAATATACGTAATTCACCGGAGAAACGTGGTTTGAACTGATGTGAACAACATTACGCCCACCAACAAAACGGTCTCAAACCAGAAACACGTTATCGCTCACTGCAAGTCCTTGTTCCTCGGTCTAATTGCATACTACCAGAATCCTCTTCGAATATTATTTGTTCAAATCTTTTGATGGACACTGAATCAAACACAAGGCGACCAATTTTATGTTGTTCTGCGGTGACTAGCGAGTGACTAAAGCCTCTCATAACAATCAGTTATTTAAATTGGTTGCCACATTTCCATTCGGTGTATAGTCGCAAGATAATGTTGTTAATTAAGCTAAGAAAACAAACTTCTTAAAGGCTTCCTTTACTTAGTGGTATGAAGATTAATGTAATAATGGTGACTTAAAATTGACTTTGTAGAAGTTAAATTGTGTTGTGTAGTATTGATGGAGCGAGGAAAGGCGGCGTTATGAGAGTATGGTAATTGTAGAATGTACCATTCAGAGATCTCCCGTACGAAAAACGAGTCATATTCCCCTCCATGTCTTCGCTCTGGGGCGTCCTCTGAATTCACTGTTCATCTCCACTGATTTAGCGAGTGCGACTCGGCGCGCGCATATTTGACGTAACAGAACTGACCCCCAAACTAACGACTAACAACATTCGATATATGAACACTTCGAATAGTAAAGGCTACTTTACTTTAGTATTAATCTAGAGATGGATCTTTAGGGGGTAAATCCCCAGAAGTAATACAATTAAAAGGGGTTCTAGGACCTTCCATAGTAATGCCCAGAGTTAGTAGAGGTTTACGATTACTGGTACACGTGGATTTTCGATTAGCAAGCTAAAATAGTCACGATAGAATACTAATAACAAATTCTTCAAAGCGTGTTAAGCGAGTCTCTACATATGCTCTTTACAATTA
The DNA here is from genome assembly GCA_011057435.1 of Actinia equina. NCBI lineage: Eukaryota > Metazoa > Cnidaria > Anthozoa > Actiniaria > Actiniidae > Actinia > Actinia equina. The sequence continues at coordinate 80,781 of WHPX01000562.1, forward strand.
CAACTTTTTTTCTTATACAAATTCGACTAATCTAACTATCTATATAAAATTAATCACTTAGAATAATCGTACAATGTTGGTCTACTTCCCACGCCAAACATGGAGAAGAAGAAGAAGAAAGAGTAGAGTGCAGAATGCACGTGAACAAAGATTGTTTGATATGGTTTTCTGTCCCTTGCCAAGAGTTCTCTGGCTTTCCTTTCTTTAAGTCTTCTTTACGTATATAACTTAAAGAAACTGTGAGTTGTAGAAAGAAGAGAGCTAGAAGTCTACACTCAATAATCCATATTTTAACGAATAGGGCTAAAACTTTCCATGCAAGTAGAGTATCTGCTTATTCCCTTCCTTCCTTAATACCAAAGTAAAATAAACTTTGTTGAGGGGATGGCTACTAGTGTACTAAACACAAAAGTATTTCTGTTTGCATGTTTGTAGTCACAGGCGGCACAACCCTTTTTCCACCCCTACCCCACCCACCCACGAATATAGCAGACATTACTGCACAAAATCAGTGACATTTAAAACTTTTTCACTAAATCAGCTTATATCATACAATTTGTTTTTACAGCGACTCAAAGTAGGCGAATATAGATTAATGAGTGGAAGATTTCTTATTCAAAGGTTCCTAGAGATTTTTGAGTGAGGATGACACGTGCAGAGGCGTGTAATGACATGGGTTGTCTAGCGCAATGTAATTTGCGATCGATCCGTGAGTTGAGTTGGTTTGTTTGATATGTTGTTCTCACCCTTGCCGAGAGTTTTTTTAGAGTTCTCCGGATTTCCTTCCTCCGTAAAAATCAACATGTAATCTGAGTGTTGTAAATAATGGATGTAGTGGTAGTGCGCGCGCTGGGAGCGAACCTCACGGAAGAGCCCGGCTTCACGTGGAATGCTGACATAACTGCTATAATAATGAATTGAGAGTGCAAACAATGCTCCACAATAGAATAAATAGTGTCCTGCCTACTTTTAATTGCTACGCAAGGTTGCATATTGAATAGGATATATATCGAGGCACTGATCTAGATTTTAAAATAGTGTGCGTTCTTTTGGTGAGATAAAGACAGAAATTCAAGCCCGATCGCGCCGGTATTCGAAATCGCGAGATCCTTATCCGGATACAACCTCCTACATTGAAAACCCCGTAGTGATGAGAGCTTTATGATTGAGTCGGCAGAATTCAGAAATTTGATCGATAATTGACGAAATATAGCATGCCGGAACAAGATCTGTTAGGAACACACATACCCATGTACAAATGTCTGCAATTTTCGTTTACAAAAAAAAAAAAAAAAAAAAAAAAAAATGTTTAGGATATAGAAGGGTGGTCTGTTTTAAAATTGAATGATAAAAAGGAAAGGAAATAGGAGGTAAGCAAAAAATAGCAGTCAGTAATAGCGCGAGTCAAGCTGAGACTACGTTTATTTATTACCAGAGAATCGAAACGCCACAAACTCTTTACTTCATAGGATAGGAGAAATATCGTTGATGGTCGGTACTCGCACTTCAAGTATTAAAAAATTGAGGTATGAAATATTTCGCAACAATAAATCCTAATTTTAGTACCCTGGCTGCAACGTACCGCCGGGGATATCGTGTACCGCAAAGCGGCGGCCGAACCGTTTGATGGGTGGCCTGACTAATAACACTTGAAATATTTGATACACCCCAGACGTGATTACAACTTACAAGGTTACACCAATTATCAATTACTTATAAAGAAATCCAAATCAAATTCTAAAAGTATTAAAAAATCATCGATAAAAATTATGATTATTAAAACATTGAAAAATTGTAGCAGGAGAAAAAGAGTAAATCTGCCGATAAACTCGTAGAGATGTCACTGGTTCGAAGCTAGGAATTATAAAGGTTGCCAAACGCCTCGCGGCTAACTGACCAAACTGCGTACTCTACGGATTAGATATCTACCGGGTTTTTTTTTTTTTGCCAGACTTTCGGCCCGATTCGTAAAACGGTTTACGAGATCTAGAAAATGAATCGTATGATTAATCCTTCCTGCATAACCTGAAAATGTTGGCTATTTAGTAGAGGGTGGTCAAGGCGCGTGGAGCATTGTGGGTTAAATGTTTCATAACGTTTCATTTGTGTCTGACCGTCGTTGTGTGAACATCTCCTGGCGAGAAAATATTATGAATGCCAAATCTGTCTCACCGGTTTGGTGTGGACTTTCTGGCAGTTGGTGATTTCCTAGTATCTATACTGTGTAGACTTACAATTTCTAAATACTTGTACAGTGAAGTCTCTGTCATTTATGTCGATAAAACTAGTTGGGGGCCAAGTTAGCTTCACTGACAACCCTTGCGAACGAAGGATTGTTTTGGTTCCTGACTGCCAAAAAATCCGAGAACTAAATGAGGAAAGCTGGCCTTTCACCATAAGAACTGTTATTTGCTGCAATATAGTCCTAAGTAGCGGATGTTTAATTTGATAATTTTATTTAAGCGCCATTGATTGAGTATTAGAACATCGAGCATCTAAACAACCGATCGTTTGAAATCTTACCCCGCAACTAAGATGACAAACCTTGAACCGATATTTCTCTTCGAAAAAACATTCATTTCATTACCAACATTCATTTTTAATTATTTCTTGTCAAGCTGAGGTTCTTATCATTGAAAGTTTTTTGTTTGGAATAATCATAAAGTTTCTTGTTGTTTGGAGTCAATATTGAAGTCTTAAGTCGAATGTTTATGGATTTTTTATGGTTTAGTATTTTTTCTCTTATATTTTGTATTTCCACGGACTCAAACAGGAAAGTTTTGACTATTCAAAACTTTGATATTGAAGATCAGACTGACTGCTTTATCGCCACTGACTGAATATTAGGGACATTTCTTGGTTGGACATTAGAAATTGTAACTGCAATTGTTCTAAGTTACCAGAAAGAGAAACAATTCCTCAAAATTTTGAGACGGGACGCAGTGAACGAAAATGTAGACGAAGAAAGTAACAGCACACAAAGTAACGCATTTGAACAATGGCCGAGGGTCGATGACAGTCTCAGATTCTAACAATTCTCAGTATCCTACCGATAAATTTTCCAATTAAATCAATAAAAAATCAATAAAATAAAATAGTAACAAAATTACGATTTCATGTCTTATCTGAAACGATTTAGTGGTGCTGTTTTCATGTGAATAACTGATAGTAGCGTTACGCGGGTAATTCCCGCCATCTTGACAAGATATGCTTGATAGGTACTAGTACCATGCACGACATTCAGAATAACTCAGAAAAAGTTAGAGGTTCACCTCCATATTTTTGATCATTAGGGATTAAAGCTTCCAATATCTATAAATACAGACATGTTATCCATCGGAAAACCAGATGACAAGCGTTAAAGATGCACCATTCAGTGTCAGCGTAAGAAAGCGATGTCCATCGTAATGTTATTATAAATTTGCTTAGAAATATGTCTTATCTGGGAACGTTGTTGTACAGGAATTTCTGCCATTAATCCATCCGACAATTAAGAAAGATGTGGTTATGATAAGTAATATGAGGAGAAAGTAATGATTATTTACGATGACTATGAAATTCTTGTGATATTTTTGTTGCCTGTAATCGTGATAGGTCGATTAGGTCACGTGCCACTGATCAACCTCCTCCAGCACAACATAGTAAATCGATCAAACGAGCAAACTCTCAGATAACGATTAGCATCTGACGGGTCACGATCACTAAAGTTCAGTCAAGACAAGTTGCTAAGAACACTTAGCAATACTCATGGTAGAATGAATTTAACTATATTTCAACTAATAGTTTTCTTTTCTTTTCTTTTGGTTCTAACGCATGGCCGGCCAGCTCAACCAAGTACTCAACAGATCGGGCTCTCAGAGTCCCTCAAACGAGCAATAGTAAGTTTAAAAGTTCATTCATTCGGTTAGTAGATGTATAGATATGTTCTACCACTTCACTCTCGTAGATAAGATCTAGAATAAACTAGACAGACTTGTCATCATTCGATGACCGGCTTTAGGGCACGTACGACTAATCGCCAAATCGTCTTTTTTTATAGAATTATTTAACGAAGTATGGCTATCTAAAGCCTAAGAAGACTCCTAACACTGGAGGTGTGAAATCACAGAATCCTGACAAAATCCAATTTGGATTGCCTGAGAATTATTTAACCGACATTAATAATCTTTTTGACGAAGTTTTTACTGATAAAGTCCAACGCGAGGAAAGATCGCTGGCAGGTTTTTCCCAAGACGAAATCGAAAAAGCCTTATTTAAACTACAGTCCTTTAGCCAAGTTAAATTGACCGGTCGATTAGATATTGACACAAAACAGATGATGAAAAAACCGCGCTGTGGGCTCAAGGACATGGACGTTCACAACGACAATTTCATGACGCAAATTGCACGAAAAATGAGTGTGAGAGTTCATAAACGAGTGAGACGTTACGTGCAGCAAGGCAGTAAATGGAACAAGTTCATTATCAAATGGAGTATTCCCACTAACAAATGGAGTACCAAGATGACGTCTGCTCTTGTCAAGTCTACGCTGGCAGCTGCTTTTAGATCTTGGGCAGAAGTGTCTCCTTTGGTCTTCCGATTTGAGTCTAATTCAGCGTTGGCTGATATAAAGATCCTATTTGCTCAAGGTTAGTTCTAAAGATATTATATTATGACATTAAAATAAATATATTATATTTCTGTGTTGCGCGCCTTACAAATACACTCATCTTCGTGTGTAGTACAGATTACTACAGTAGGTGGGTTTGTTTTTGTTGTGAAATTTGATTTGTGTTGTGTTGGAGCATGTTAATCAGGCTCACACCACGAGGTCCTCCGGCCCGCCAGGTACGATACAACCACGCCACTTTCAATATCTAAGGTGTAATAATGAATGCCGAAAAGCATGCAATTCATTTCACAATATCCGCTAAAACCATGCGTCAAAATATAGTAAATCGATAAGATAAGAAAATTTTTTTCTTAACGATCATCATTATGGGGGAATAAAATGCGCTCTTTCATTGCACTCATCCATTGAATTCCTGCGATATGTACTAGCTAAAGGTAACCTCTGCCGTTATCACCACAGTTGCTTTGAAGCCATCGCTCACGACTAAGCTTCTATATCGACAGTCATCTCTAACTGGTACAAACTCGCCTGCTCGGTCATGAAGGACCCTTAGCTTTGTCGGGATGCGTTTGTAGATATTACACTACACATTCTAATTAACTAATTCAGTTAACTGTTTTCATAAAAATCTCTACAGATAATTTAGTATTTTATCAATTTTGAAGCATTTTCTATTGCATGTATTTTTCTGGAATGAATTTAACGAACTGTAATTAGGTTCCAAACACATAGTAAAACCAAAGCAAAAACTTTAAATATCCGGCCATAAAATACACGCATTTAACTAAAATCATGTAAAATTTTTATAGCAAAAAATGCCCGTGAAAGATCGGTGAAGTTTGTTTACTTGAGGGGCCTATTTTGCAGAAATATTTTGAATTGTTTCTGCAGTTTCTTAATACTTTATATTTTGCCTTAAAATACCAGGAAAATAGCAACAGTAACAAAACTACGTGGCGTTTCCTTTTTAACGTGATGATACGAATTTCAAGTCGATTATTATAAAAACTCAAAGGTGGGGCCAATTAAGTAAATCTAATTTGACTGAAACTATGCCCCCACACTGCACATTTACGGAATTTCACCGCGTTTATATATCATACATTGTACTGTAATTCTATTATTTATGAACCCTAAAGGTTGTTAACGAAGGTTCTCTTTCATAATATCATGCACGTCGTTCACAAATGCAGTGGATTCCTCAAGTCATTTGGTATACATTAATTATTGTTATTATGATTCTAATTCACTAAATATCAAATACTGAAATCATTATTCAAGGAAGAGTTTATTATTTTAGGTCAAAGATTGATAAATGTCAGTATAGACCGTATTCTTGAAATATTTATTGAAAAAGGGGTTTAGGAGATCGATGAAAAAAATTCGTTAACGGAAGGCCACTTAGCTGACTGAATGTGAAGTGCTACCTTAGTATACAAAGACTATTTATTTGATTTCTTTTTCGAGAAGATATGAGTAGAATTCAAACAATGTGTAAAATCCAACTTCCAACAATCATTACATAATAATAAAAATAGAAATCAAGAACATTTAGCAGCGAAAAATAAAAACGCAATTTTTCGGCCATCGAGCCGTCGTGGCTTTTCGCGAATCTCATTGGTGGCTTGATTAAATTTTCACGTGCTTGTAAAACCAGTTACACTCATGCCTTTCAACTTAACTTTTTCTAACAGATTAAAAAAGAAAATAACATCTAAATTTAAGAGCATTAACCCTAGACAGAGAAAAATTTTAAGTCATCTTTTTTCGAAACAATAGCATATTTTTTGCCAAAGAAGTTTCCAAGGAAATTCATTTCCGCCCTAAGATTGTAAACTCTCACGAAAATGGCCGACAAAAGGCGGACGATTTTATTGTTTTTAACGTGATTTTTGACCGCAACATTTCCCTATTGTGGTTCATACGATTACAATTACGTCTGGACTTCATGCCAAGGGCTTGTTTCCAACATTATATTTTTACTATTGTATTGTTCTATATTAATCTCTGCGGTTTTGGCTCGTTGTCCGCCATTATCGCCAAAACCAAGATATTTCCTATTGTTTTAAACAGCAGTCATGGACGCCAAGAAAAACTAATATAGTCCGAACAATAGATTAGAGCTTTATGCCAACATTTATTAGCCAACAATTAACTTATAAGCCGCCATGACATGCTCAAATAGAATTCAAAATAGCTCATAACTAAACTTATAATTAAAAGTTTGTTTTTAAAATGGTTTAATTGGTGGCGGAGCCGTTTTCAATGACTTTTGTCTCAAATGGACTAGCAAGTTGCAGTCACTAACGACGTCCGCTTAAAAATCTTATTAACTTTCAGTTGAGAATTAACGAGTTCAGTAAATTATTTCATTGTATTGTATTGTAATGAATTTAAGGATTCTTTAAAACTCAAGTGCGAAATCCGGTCAATGCGAAAGCAGGATCTTTGTTTTACGTGGTGTTCTTTGATGAATGACATCAAAATCCGGTGTAACGTATAGAACTTCCCTCGCTATTCCTTGTATATCCGTATTATAAAGCTTTTAATTTTTGTCATATCCGAGACGGTTTTCCGGATTCTTACCAAAATCCGCTTTTATCAAGTTATCACTCATTGTATACCAGAAAAAATTATTCGAATAATGTCGGTATTTCTCGTAATCAAAACGAGAAACAGCCTGCGTTCCTTGGTGGTCAGCGCAATGCATGGTTAGCCGCACAGCGACATTTTCATCATGTTTTGTCAACACGAGATATTTTCCACCAACAACAACGATAAATACTATTGCAAAACGTTTTTTGGCGAATATTTCTGAGGATAAGTTTTGTGTTCTTTATTTTCGAGTAAACGCTGTTGTTTATCGAGCTGAAAACCTGGAACTAGGAAATATTGAGCTAGAAACAAAATGGCTAATACGGTCGGGCTGAGAGAAGCAAAATCACTTGCTATATTTTACTATTTCTTATTCTTTTAAAAAAAAATTTGATTCGATTGTTTTTATTTTTGTCATTGAAGACCAATGATAACAATTCTTGTAATATTTCTAGTATGATAAACGTATTTTAGATTCACTAATACTCCAAGTGCCTTTGTGAACTTATTAGTTTTCTTTGGTTTCAACAGGTTTATGTGATTTAATAACCCTACAACAACTAGTTATACTAATACTAAAGTATTGATTTAACATTTGATAAATACACCTTGGACTGATTTGGCATATAAAAGTAGTCAGTAGTAGGAACTGTACTGAACCTGAAATTACTCCAAAAGTACTCAAGTAGTCTGACGAGTATCTTTACAATCTCGAAAGAATTTACAAATAGATACCGCTAAAAGGAATGACATAAACTCTACTTAAGTACAATTGATTTTTCAGTTTCGAAAATATTAATTTTAGCTGTTTAAGTAAAAAAATGTCATATCTCAGTCGCAATGCCCCTGGGATATTAGTGGGATCCTTCTCTGTGTTATTCCACTATTCAGGGACTCGTACCCAGTCCCTCACGATAATGAAATCCCGCATTGACTTAAGATACTGCAAAAAATGTTTTAGGATATCATGGTGACTTCAAGGCGTTTGATGGACCAGGAAACGAGCTTGCGCATGCGTATTATCCACAATACGGAGGTGACATCCATTTTGATGACGCAGAGCCCTGGACCCCAAGAACAAGCGATAGTACCCACCGGAGTCTGTTCAAGGTTGCTATTCACGAAATTGGCCACAGCCTTGGTCTGTATCACTCGTCTGTAGCAGGATCCATCATGAATCCTGTATATTCCACCCTGGGGGATAACCTAGGCGATGATGATATCAGTGGCATGCAAGCTATCTATGGTGAGTCTAGTTTGTTTTCTCTTGCACAAGCATTTGAATCATAGCTTCGCTTCCCAATCTTCGACAGATCCGGTTTTCGAATTGGTAGATCATCGCTGTGTTCTTTGATTGCAGCCTCATTTACTCAGGATTAAGCCTCATTTACTCAGGATTAAGCCTCATTTACTCAGAGTTGAGCCTCATTTCACAGTCAATATATTCACAAATACAAACGATAAAATAAACAAAAAGGCTAGCGCTGAGCAACAAACAACTCGAAACCAGAACATTACGATGTGTTTTAAACCCTCTCTCCCTATCACTGATTGACCCTAACTTAGAATGGAGTAGAATGTTATGTTCTGATCATTTTTCCTGGTATCGTGACATGCACCAAGAAGCATTTCGCCGTAAAGTAGAGACAAACATTTACAAGCATCTGTATATAGACTACAAATACTACTCTCTATGATCGTTATTTCATTGAACAATGCAGTGTTATGGCTTTATATTTTTTGGTTAGAGAGAAGATTTCGATAGACCCCTTGCACTGAATCCCTACTTGAAGTTGAAAATACAATAAAAACATTTCTATCCTCAAACGAGAGGAAATTGGCAATTAGTAGTGCAAGGTGCCTATATATGTGGGGAAGGGGGGGGGGGGGGGGGGACGTCAAATCCTTAGCCATATCTTATAGTAACCATATCCACGCCTTGCAATTGCCCAGAGGTTGTTTCATGGTTCAATCTATAAGTTAGCCTTGCCCTTACTTAGATCATCCCATAGTTTGCTTCAGGATGTCATTAAAAGGGTATTTTCATATCTCATCATTTTGTCATACAAGGCTTAACACACGACCCGCGCGTGACAGCATTAATAGTCATTTGCAGTATCGGTGGGGCTTTTTAGGCAACGTGTGTGGTTTGACCATGCATTTAAGGAAGACACTTGATGTACACATGTACTTTTGAATGGGTAGCTATGACTGTGTCTTGATTAAAGACTCATATATATGCAGCGGTTTTCATTGCCTCAGTCAAATCACTCATGTGATACAAGTGACGGTCTGATTCAGTGGCAAAAACTCTCTTTTTATTTCACTTTTTTAGACGAATTTTAGTGCCATGACCAAGAACTTGCACACTTGCACCTGCACTCGCACAAAAAATTGCTATTTTAAAAACGTTTTTATTCGATCTCGAAAAATACGTTAACCAGTTAACCGTTAACTATTTTGCGGAATGCGATTAAAAAAAAAATCCATCAACTATCAATAATTATTTCATCCGGAAAAGGACGCTAAACCAAAGGCCCTGTCTCCCAAGTCTACTTTAACCAGTATTTGAGGATATTAAACATGCTGGATTATTTGTATAACAGTAGGAGATTGTCTCCCGATTGCCTATTCCTGTAGGAGGTATAATAAACTGATTACTCATGATTGTATGCTTCATGACAGACAGAATAGTTTTACACTGAAAAAAAGAAGTGATTGTAAATCGCATGAGACGTATGAAAAATGTTATATGAGAACTTCCTAGTATTATTTTAAATACGAATATAAAGAGGCTTTGATTAATGAAGGTACGCATTTGACAGTCTACGTAGTTGACCTATGCTTAATTGGTTAATGAACTTCGCTGTTTGATACGAAGGAAGCCTGTGTAGCTCGCTGCATTGGTATAAATGTATTCTCGGTATGTCTCGATGGACGTCTTACTTAACGTGTAAAATTACCAACTCGATGACAAGGTCGAGTGTATAGCATGTTATCGATATCGAACCACTGTAAGATCGGAGAGCTTTGCATACTTGGAGTACTAGGAGTGAAGGAGAGAGCATGAGGCGACATGAGAAAGTCAAGCACGTGAGGCCGCGTTTACATGCCAACCACGTTACGCTACGTTACGACTTTTCTATATAACTGGGAGTGATAAGCCTTTCATTTGTTTCAGTTTTGCCCAAAAGTTGTGACAAAATCTTGTTGAATTAGAGTAAAGCTACTTGAGTTTTCACGGCAATGTCAGTTCTGCTAATGTCATATCTGCTGATCAAAACATCAAATCTCCCAAAGTACGAGACATTACAATACATTCAGGTTGCATGAGAGAGACTTTGTTATACGTTACACTCGGAAATCGCTACAATTCTGGCCAAAAACCTGCGCACAATCATTCCCCATTTCGGGCCACATGTCATTCCCTAGGGTATCATTTCGTTTTTCGGTTGCGCACGAAAAGACATATGAAGACTTATGACATATCCGTAAGAGATTCGAATGACATATTTTTCTGAATTGGGAAAAGCTTTTCCGTCCAAACTAAAGGTCTATTGATAAGAGTTTCAGTTTTTCTGCTCCAAAAAATTGGAAAAAAATAATTTTGCTCAACTTTGTCACGTATAGCGGGCACTCAAAAATATTCACTAACTCGCACGCTTAGCACAACTTTTGAATCATAATAATAGTATGAAAATTCAGAACTAGCTGCTCATTCCGATCACATCATACCATCAAAGATTCTTTAAACGCCTACCTCCCCTCCTCGCCTCCCCCTCCCCGGATCTCCGACCTTGCTTCTAAAAATGTCTATGTCGTTATTTTGCGTATCGTTACAGGTCTATGCAATCCTCTCAGTATCCGAAGCATGGAGTCCTCAATGCGTACTGGCCAAACGTACATCTTCAAAGATAACAATTACTATAGATTCGACGACCTAAAGGACCGTGTCGCTACGGGATACCCGCAACCAATGTCCAAATGGTACGGGGTTCCCGACCAAATCGATGAAATGTTCCTCTGGGGTCATAACTCGAACATCTACTTTTTAAGGGAGCTTACTATTACCGCTACAATGAACAAGACGACAGAGTAGACACAGGATACCCAAGGCTGATTTCTATCGGGTGGCCAGGTGTACCAAATGACATCGATGCAGCTGTTACGTTAGACTCGGATATCAGTTATTTCTTCAAGGGAGACTTGTGCTATAAGTTTAACAACAGGAAAGATAAGGTTGTCATTGGTTACCCGCGGAAGATCTCGGTGGAATGGCCCGGTGCTCCGAACAACATGGATACAGCGTTCCGATGGATGTTCAACGGGGTTTTCTACTTCTTTAAGGGTGAATACTACTATAAATGGGACCCGAAAACAAATTATGCTAACGGCACGTTTCGAGTCAAGCGTGGATGGAAGAACATCTGTGATGTGTAAGTAAGATAATAAATATGAACACTTTTAGGATATGCGGTGTTCTTATTAATGTGACCTGCAGTTTTTCATTTTTCCTTGGCCCGCATTCATTTTGGCCACCGCCAAGAAGTGTTCGAAGGAACATTGCTAATGTAAAAATGAGAAACTCTGCGTATTGCCAAAGATTTTTTTCACCACGTAGTCGAAGTGCAAGTCTAGTTTTCATCGCGCGGTGTAAAAATACAAAAGAACTTGCCCACGTGGTATGACATTGGAACACGTGGTCGATTTGGAATGCACTTGCGGTCTCTTGTGGTTAAGATAACAGACGCTGCGAAGGCGAAATCGAAATCATAACTGCCTCGGTCTTCTGGGAAGAGTAGTATATATACACTACCTTTGGGGGGAGGGGGGGGGGGGTTACAATGACCAAACAGTTTTGAATATAGCTGTATGTTCATATATTTGTATATATCATATCATATATTATATTGTAAATAGATTTTAACTGTTCGACAACACAGCAAACGCTGGGTGTTTTATGACGATCGTTTTTTCAAATCATAGAGGTCTTATATTTCAATATCATTTCGAATGATTATTTTTTTAATTATAGTATAATAATGTATTTATCAAATCATGCTCGCTTTTTTATATTAATAATGAATAAGGAATGATCAAGACACGTGTGACTCAATCACATGACCTAGTATATATAGTCACGTGGTGCAACATGTCACACGGCACAACATAACGTGCGACACAACATACCACTTCATTACGCTATTTGCATATTTTTTGATATTGAAACACATGAAGCTCGAGGTTTGTTGAACTGAACAAAAATTGACTTAACGAATAACGATAGCAAGCTGGTTTGCTTGAAAAAATAAGAAGCTGTATCCAAATTAAAAGTTTTGCTTACGCTCGCCGACATTTAGAGGAAAACTGTTGACGATCTCGAAAAGGATAGGATTGTGAGACTGAATATATGATAAATATTTTAAAAAAAACTGAATAAAAGGTGGCATAGTGCTAGTGCACCCGCGTATCACTGACCTCTGGGTTCTCGGGATTAATTCCTGGAATCGGCATCACAAGTGAATATAGTTTGTTGAGTCTCGTTTCGAAGGTTCAAATTTCTCCGGGTTATAGAGGCTTTCCACAATCAAGTGAAGGCAGCCATGACAGGAGGCAAGCAATATTCTTTTCCCCCAGGGAAACTGAATTCTTCCTCATGTAAATCAGATTAGAGCAGATTCAATTGTCCCTGTCTTGGCTGCCATTATGTGATGATGCAAAACTCTATTACGATTTTTTCCCATTCAGCTTTGCTCCCTTAAAAAAACTTCTGATCGGCTAGTAAGCCGTACTTTGACCAAATCAATACCACAATCCGATTCACCTTGATGTTGTTACCAGTCTTCCTCTAAGAAATAAGAATATAACCAATAGCATCGCTTCAAAATAAAATAAATAATTATGTAAGTATACGATTAATCTTTTTTTATTTTAAATAATGCTTATTTGCCTTCATATTATCTATTTAACTTACGCATTTTATATTTTGTATATATCCTGCTATCGGAAAAACATTTTTATATATCCTATAAATATTATGATTTTATTTAACTTACGGTTATGATTGAAGAAGTTACAGTTAATTCCAATATCGATCGCTCAATCGTATAGGTGCTAATGAGGCTTTGCACCATCATGTGATGGCAACCATGACTAGAGGCAGGAACAATTGAATCTGGCCTATTCTAATTTACATGAGAAACTTTAATTCCATTTCCCCAGAACGACTCTATTGTTATGCCTCCTGTCTCTATAGACCGTTTTTTCAAGGTTGCGTGCGCATTCAAATTCATAGCAATGCATGATAATACCCACGTTTTGGTATCGTTGCCAGTCAAGTTGCGCACGCAACCTTGAGAAAACGGTCTATTGAACTTTTTTCCGAGACGATGTTTCCACGTTTCTTTTAATTTCTCTATTCTTGTAAATCGTTGTAAATAAGCTAATTTTGATATGGGTAGATTGGACATTGAATTAATTATTAAGCTAGTGCAAATTACTTTATTATTTTAGCAGCAAGTGCATCATAATTAATATGCAATATTATATATATACTTTTTTATTCTTGCAAAAAAGGCGAATGCCTTGCAAGAAGGTAAATAGGCCCGACTTGTCAAATACACAAACAACAGCAGCAATGTATCAACAACCAAAATAAGATACTTACTGTAACTACAGCAAAAGAAACAGCAACGAAACAGTAGAAAAGACAGTAGAAACAACAAATAAGATAAGGCAAAACAATAACAGCTACTCAAGTCAAAACACTTACATCAGTAGCTTTTGTAACAGCAGCAACAGCATGACAACAACACCAAAAAAAAAAAAACAAAACAATAAACCACAAAACAACAACAACAACAACAAAAAACAGTAGAAACAACAAATAAGATAAGGCAAAACAATAACAGCTACTCAAGTCAAAACACTTTCATCAGTAGCTTTTGTAACAGCAGCAACAGCATAACAACACCAAAAACAAAAAAAAACAAAAAACAAACAAACCACAAAACAACAACAACAACAACAAAAAACAGTAGAAACAACAAATAAGATAAGGCAAAACAATAACAGCTACTCAAGTCAAAACACTTACATCAGTAGCTTTTGTAACAGCAGCAACAGCATAACAACACCAAAAAAAAAACAAAAAAAACAAAAAACAATAAACCACAAAACAACAACAACAACAACAACGACAAAAAACACGAACGGATGGAAGGATAGACAATAAAGATGCTGAACAACAACGGCTTATTATTTGTTTCAAGTAAAAAAAAAAACAACTTTAACGTTAACAAAAAAAGGAAAAAAAAAGTACGTATCGAAAACATTATTACCTTATATAGTGACTCTGTCGTATATTATTCATATATAGTTATAATTTTCCTCTTATAGTATTCAAAACGTTTTGTTATACAATTTTTTTTATTTGCAAACCTCTCTAGTTTTTTTTGGAAGTCATATTTTCTCATTTCAGAAAACGAGCTTTTTCTCTTGAGTATTATTTCTTTGTTAAAAAGAGAAGTTCAGTTAACACTGAATTTATAGGATTTAAACAAAGAATATCTTCTGGGAATGACAATGGATGAAAGAAGAAAGTATGACGCCCAATATATATAATATAATATAAAAAGATATAACTAGCAAAAAACTAGTGTGAGCTGCGTCGGTGTTTCTAATGAAACAGTAATGATGAAAAGGTAAATTGTACACCGTGAAAAAGATGAAAGTAAGTTAGTAAGTAAGTTAGTAAGTTTTTTCATCTTTTTCACGGTGTATAGTTTACTTTTTCATCATTACTATAGTATAATATATAATAGTCTATTCTATATTTAAAGAAGTTCTGCTCTCTGTAAAGGCGCGATTACAACATGCTCGCGCCATCCTACAACTCGAGTCAGCGTATAAATCAACCCTACAACTCGCCTACGACAGACGCCAGCGTGTTGTAAACGATAGTTGTAGGCGAAAATCGTACCGTCTGAACCGGCCTTAACGGCTATAGGATAAGCAAGAACTCTACGCAAATATCAAAACAAAATATTGCTTATTGTAGAATCATTGTCGTATTGCAAGTAATAAAACATAGAAGATACGACCGGAGAGGTTTCTGGGTTCAATAGTCACCAAATGAATCAATAATCTAACATATGAGTTTCATAGTCATCAGCATGATACTGTTACGCACTTAGCAGTCTTATGTTTTATCAGTTACTGTAATTCGACATATCAACTGAGCTATGATTCTCAAGGACCACACTTATGTTTCTGTTATATCAAAAATGTATGAACAGTTGTATACTCAGAAAAGATAAAAAATAAAATATTCATTGGAAAAAAAGATGTTTGTGTTGACGATGGGAAGGCATTTCAGTGCACCACATAATGTTACCCGCTTCTATAGAAACCATTCCGATTCGAAACCATTTCTGTTACATCACGTGCGTATCTTGTGCTTCCAGTTTCACAAAAAAAAAAACCATAAAAATATGCGGAAAGACATAGCGACAAACTTACAACATACATACTAACATTAAAAAAACATGTATATTGTGTCAAGGAGGCAAACGGACAGACAGACAGATACGCAAAGACCAACACAAGAAGATAAACAAATAAAGGTCCTTGCTGCCACCCTCTCTCCCATCCCTCCCACAAAAGTGCATTTGTCCTCGATGCTAAAAATATATCGAATATTTACAAACATGTTTCAACAAGTTTCGGAAACTTAAAATCGGCAGGTTTTGTAACAAGTGTCCTTGACCTTCTTGGCCACTTGAGGCTTTTCAGATATTTTAAATATCCGTACAAATTTAAGCCGCTTTGTCGATCTCTTAGAAGTGAAACTAGAGCTGTAAGATCGTTTCATTTTGCTTACTTAAATATCAATAAGGTCAGCAAATGTGACCCTTTTAATTAAGAAGTCATTTAGTGTGATCTTACCGACGACATTGCGCGCTACTGCGCACGTTGTTGGGTGAAATCCCTGGGTGGGGGGATCCGGGGTGAAAGTATCGGGTATAATCGGAAATTTTCAAGAATACCCCTAAAGCTACCGGAATTTCTTTATAACGGGTGTTGTTGAACTATATTTAAACCCTAAAGAGATACACTAAAAGATACCAAGAAATGCTGAAATTTAAATTCCAATTTTAACACCCTTAAAGATACAAAATCGCTGATTTTTACTCCTGAGAGATACGACGAGCATACCCGATACTCAGTTATCCCAAAGTCATCCCCAGGGCTACATCTATTTCACACCGATATGAATTTGAGTCTTATGCGCTCCTTTTACGAAGGGCGGGTGATGCCATGCCAAGGATGGATAGCGCTATCCGACGGATAAGTCTTATCTAGTTGATAAATGCACTGGATAACAGCCGGCATCACTTAATCCACTGGATAAGGATTTATCCTCCGGATAGCGCAATTCATCCTTCGCACACGCTGGCCTTGGTGCGGACAGCCTAAAGGCATCAAGCCGATTTAAATCAGATCAAAGTCACGTTCTGTAAAAGTATAGGACCACCTGTGAGTGGGTGGTCAATATATTAGATCTCTAACGAAACAGGGAGCCCATGAGGTCACCCCACGTGAAGCCAGACCACCGTTGTTTCCTTCCGCTGATTAGAGTCAAAGCACCTCAAGCGTAAACACGTAGAGGTCATTAATGACTTTATTTTTGGATTCTTGATGTCGATATTCGTTTCCAACATTCATTATTGAAAACTAATCTTCAATAGCCTAGCATATATGACATACTGTATACATGCAGCTGTAATGCAAAAGCAATTTTTTTGTGCAAGGAATATGTAATATTAATGACTTACCTTTTGTTTCCACTATGAATAAGAGGTTATGAGCCAAGTTAATCGAATTTTCAACCTTTTATTTTTTGAATATTGAAGGTTCATTTTTTGTAATGAATTTTCGAATCGAATGATCAAATCAAGAATCCAAAAATAAAGTCATTAATGACCTTTACATGCTTACATTTGAGGTAGTGTGACTGTAGACTACGTAGGTAGCAAAACGGGTGTTTTTTGTGTGTGTGTGGGGGGGGGGGGGGGGGGTGTCTTTCTTAGTACACGACCTCTAGCTCATATTAAAGGGGCGCTTGGATAAAAACGCCCCAAATTTTAAATTTCCGAATAACTGAAGTATTTTAGGACGAATATGGCTCAATTATCTTAATCAAAACCAGATCATTGAACATCATAGCCTGGGAGCCATGTGCAGTTGAGAAATTTTGGCTTACTGTAATTAGTCCAGCTGTTAGGTGATAAATTGTTCGTTTTGTGATAAAAGCATGAAACTTGGCACATATACTCCTCTCGATGTGCTTGTTGATTTGTGATATGGAGCCATCTGAGATATGGCCTATCTTTTCAGTAATGCGCATATTGGGGCCAGTAATGACTCCCACGAACAAAGAAACTCTTAAAATTTCAAGTCATTTCCAATTTTCATCCAAGTTAAATTAAATAATTAAATTTGGTTCGAACTCACTTATAACAGAGGCTTATACTATGGGTCAGTGCTAGGAAAATCTAAATCTAAATTATTTGGAAAATACAACATATTGAGAGTTTTGACACAACTACTAGCAATGCAATTGTTCTTGTATTTTCGCAGTACAGCTTTTGCTCAAGTCAACCAACATGGCGGCTGCGAGGTCACATTTAATCCCAAAAGTTTGGAACAGAGCAAAAAGTATATATTTGTATCTGGAAATCATACATTCAAATGACCCTATTTCAGCTGCTATGTAACCGATTCTCCTAAAATTTGGTGTAAACGTGTTTTTGATTGTCTATCGAGATTCGAAATTTTTATGACGTCATTACTTGAATACTGTCTAGGTAGAACACTAAGAGAAGGCTGGTAATAATATGTTTTTATTATATACAGTTAATCTTAAACTTTTTACGATTCGTATTTCTTGAATGTCACATACCATTCCTTTTCTCTTACCATTCAAATCACTCGAAAATACTTTTACGTGACTACCGGTGTCTATAGTTATAATATGCACTATACTTCTGGTAATAATTACTTATTGATTGCTTACAACGGGTTCACCTACCATCCAACATGCTACCGTCATGTGATGGAGCAAAACCAGTATATACCACTATGTACCTGTATGTATGTTTGATAACACAATTTTTCAATCATTGTCCCTCCCAAGCTCTCTCCGTCAGGTAGAAAGGCCCAAAATAGAAAGACAAGGTAAGATAAGAAGATACCGAATTACCACTACAATTAACTACCTTTGACTACCTGTCTCGGCATCTTTGCGATTTTGTATCTTTCCGTCTGTTCCTACCGACGTCGACACTGCCTCCCCTATCTGTTTTATTTCCTCTTTTGGTGTCTTAACAACCTGTGACGTAATCGTCTTGCTAGGTTGCCTCGATGCCTGACTTGTCACGTGATGCCCCTGAGTAGCCCCTTGCACTGTTGACGTTGGGATGGACACCGATATAACAGCTCCTTTCAAAGGTGCCGTAGTCTTAGCAGTGACATTAGCAGAAGACGTGATTCCGGCGGTCGAACCACTTGGCTTTGGTCCGACCACTTCAGTTTTCGGTCGGTTTGCAGGGTTCTGAACTTGTGTCAAAACATTCCCAACAACGTAGACATTCCCACTCCCATCACTTGAATTAGTCGTTATAACCTTGGTCCCCTGAGGTAACCTCGCTAACAGAGACTGCATACTTACTACTGTACCTCCTTTCAGCATCACAGACGTTGGGGTTAGAGTTTGCGTGACGTTACCATGAGGCTTTGGGCTCCCTGTGGCGGATCTGGATGAAGACGGCAATACTTGGGTAACTGAAGTGATTCCAGGTTTATAAACTTGAGATATGGATGATGAAGTACTCGTTTGCGGAGAAGAGGATCTAAGTGCAGTCGCTGAAGCAGTTGTCAGAACGTATGTCCTGTTCAATGCTCCCTTTCCCGGTAGGGAAGTTGATGGACTAGCCCTCTGCTGTGAGGCGGTGCTTGGGGTACTCGCTGATAATGTCCTGATGGTGGACATCTGTTGCGATGTCAGTATCTGAGGGGATGCTTTAGCAACCGTTGCTACCTGTGAAACCGGTCTTCCCTGCAAATTCCCAGCTACTGTCCTGACGTAACTGCTCTGTGAGGAAACCTTGAACTGTTCCCTGTAAAGACGAGGCAGCTTGTGAAGTTGATGGCGAACCGACTATGTATCGAATCTGGGACGAGTTCCCAAGGACTCGTGAACCAGTCATCTGGACTGGTTTTGACACTTGACCCATGGAAGACATCTGAACAACTGATTGCTGGGATGTGTTGACAGTTGAACCTCTCACTTGTGAAACGTTTGTTGACTTAACAAAATTACTGTGAGCGGTGGAAGGGAGTTGATTAGCATTAATGTGGGATATACTTGAGGATGATGTGTTGGTCGCTGATGCCGAGGACAGTGAAGCCAAAGCATTCATACCTGACGAAGAGACCATGTGTTGGGGAAGGGAGGTGAGTACCTGCCCAACAAACTGCTTGCTTTGGTTTGCCCTTTTTGCTGCTTCTGACTGCTGACTTGTTGCTCCAGTATTGAGGACACGAGCTCCAGTAGTTGCTGCGGTGAAGGCCATCGATGGTGAAGAAACCACAGGCTTAGTGGTGGTAGTACTGGCGAGAGTAGCCCTTTGTGGGATCCCTTGGGCGTTGTTTTGTCCTTTTAAGTTTAAGATAGGAGTGAATGGAGAGGTCGGGGACTGGGTTAGCAAAGTGTGTCTTATCCCCGAGTTGCTAACACTACTGGCAGGTTGAGTCGCTGAAGACGTCGGTTGGTTTATAGCACCTGCCGTTGACATTCCTATTGGAACTGGCATATGCCGCTGGCTTTGAGGTTTAATGATGTACTGTACTGATCCAGCTCCTGTCTTAATAATGGACGGTGAACCAACTCCTGACATGGTCAAATAAGATTGGCTAACAGTAGTAGGTTTGATCACGCCACTACCTTTAGCAGCCAATGAGATAAACCCTTGGCCTGTCGATGGAGTCATGGATGCAGAGGCACTTGTAGCACTGATAGGAATCCCTTGATGAATAAATGCTCTTTGACTTGCTTGTATAGGGACACTGCTAACGTCAGTAGTCCTAGTCCCCCCACTCGCGTTTGTCTGGGTGTTAGCTTTCGACGACTTCGATTTACTTGTTCTTGGTTTTTTGGCTGGACTTGGTTGACTAAGACTTCGACTGACATTAGACAGGGCACCAAGTTGGCCTCCAACTGGTATCTTTATAACATTCTTTCCAGCATCAGACGAAGCAACTTTTTGGGATTTTTTAGGAGTCGCTGCTTGACTCGGAGATTTTCGTTTTCCACTCTTATATTTATCTCAGAAGACAGGTCACGTGATATGGAGCGTTTTCGTTTCTTCTTTTTAATTCTGTTTCGTCAGCATCGGAGAGGTCATTGCGTTGTTGCATGTTATTGTTAGATGTTAGGACATTGCCAAGAAATTCTCCGATTTGGTCCTGAAAATAGTTTTAAAGATAATTTCTATAAATGAGAAAGAGTCAATTTGCAGAGGGAGGAAAAGTGTAAAACCCAGAGAAAAACTGTGATGTGTATAAAGCACCGATAAATCAAAATTACAATTTAGAAGTTGATTTTTGTGGAGAGAAGAAAAACTGTGCAAACTGGAGAAAGACCGTCGAAGCACAGGAGAGAACCAACAAACAACTCTTATCACATACGATATCAAGACCGGCAGGGCTTGAACCGCGAGGGTCGCGTTATTGAGAGGTGGCGCAATAGCATCGCACGCCACCCGTGCTTCCCATGAATGAAGCCATACTGGCCAAGCCTTACCATGATCAAACGATCCACCATGCTCTGGGTAAGTCCTTCTTGGTGCTTCTTTGCTCTTGTTAGTCGTAACTGAAAAAGAAAGAAACATGAGATAAGCTCCAAGGCGTAGGCTGTGCAAAACTGTTTGGCACTGGACAACGGAACTAGCACTTAACAGGATAGCAGGCAACTGCACTTAAAATACTTCACCAAACTAGACACCTTGATAATAAAAGAGCACACTTACCTGTTCATCTGCACCTCCAACAACTAGCAAACTTGTTTCTGCCTTCAAACGCTCTCTCATTTCCTAGTAAAGAAACACATACATTATGTTCAAAAGGGTTATTTTTCCAAACAAAACAACAACAACAAAAAACAAGCGAATTCATTTCAACATAGATCTTCTTAAATCAGAATTTTCTACCTTTAGCAATAATTTGTTACTATCTTTACAAAGTTATTATTTATTTCCTACTATTGACAAACCAACTCGAGTCACTTCTAGATCGGCCACCTTGATTGATAACGTTCTTACTAATAATCCTAAAGTAACGGTTAGTGGCAACATAATATCGGATATAAGTGATCATTTTGCACAATTCTGCATTAATTTCAACTCACTCAATAAGAACGTACACAAACCTCATCATGCAACCAAATTACGTGA
>WHPX01000562.1:107500-110609 GCA_011057435.1 Actinia equina
CCCTGCTATAGTACCATTTGACTAGGCAATTTCAGTAATTTTCATGTGGAATGAAGCTAGCTGGGGTCACTCAGGCAGTGATAAGCAATCAGAATTTATTTAAAAAAAACAATGCATTCAATTTTTGTCATAGGCTCCCTTCAATAGACCGATCCAAGGTTAATGGTCGCCATCTTGCCGGGGGTGCAAAGGCATTGGGGCGAGGCGCGCGGCCAAACACACATACA
This sequence comes from Actinia equina, assembly GCA_011057435.1. NCBI lineage: Eukaryota > Metazoa > Cnidaria > Anthozoa > Actiniaria > Actiniidae > Actinia > Actinia equina. The sequence goes on from WHPX01000562.1 coordinate 107,728, forward strand.
ACAATAGAAATCATATACGTCCATCAATTCTTGCTCTTTTATCTTCGAATATTTCGCTAGTTTTCTACATTATATAGCCTTTAAAAAAGTCCACCACTTCATCCAAAGATATCATTTATTAATTGGATGGTTTTTATGTCGTAGTCAATATGCCGAGACAGGCAGAAGAAAAGCTAGAATACGAAGACTTCGTGAACTGGACTGTCAACTCGCTTAAGGATTTTCTAGCACTTCGTGGATTGAAACAAACAGGCAAAAAAGCTGAGCTTGTGGCAAGAGCATTCGGTGCCTACGAACTTAAAGCACCAAAGAAGTTTTCTCAAGAAGAAATTAACAAGAAACTAAAAGAAGAGTACCAGCAAAGACTTGCGAAACACCAAATTAACATTGACCCAAACACGCTACAAACCGAAGCGTGGAACGATGATGTTCAAAAATGGCCACAAATTGATGATGGCATGCTTTTCAGCTATATCCTTCGAGTGAAAGCAGTTGATGTGGAGTATATCGGTAAATACAAGGACCAGAAAGCATACTCTTACTGGCTTAGCGGATTTGTAGACACTGTTTACCATGCTGTTCATAACAACTTGATGTTTTTAAGAGGAAATGTATCGCCATCACAAAGACTCAATGAAGATCCACATCAAGTGTGGATTTGCACCGAGGGACCAAAAGATAGGGCCAAGATCTTGACCTCATGGTGCACAGCATTGCTGGGACTGGTGAGGCATGTAACCATGTGATTGCCTTACTTTATAAAGTAAACTATGCCTTAACAAAGGACTACATATCACCCTCATGCACCCGCATTCCTCAAGGATGGAATAGGGGGACAAAGAAAGAGGTCACCCCCAAGCAGATTAGAAATCTCAACTTCATAAAGCATAAGAAACACGAAAAGACAATAACAGAGATCCTGAAATGGAACAAGAGCTAAGGAAGCACTTTGACCCAAGGAAACCAAATGAAAGAGTGCTTACTGACGAGAGAGTGTCTGATTTGCTCAGCACAATCAAGGAGTGTGAGCCATCATCTTGTGTACTGAGTTCTATAGAACATGCCAGGGATGATGGTCTCCCTCAGCCTCTAAGGAGAGAGCTGCAGCTTTTATATATTTCAATGATATGAAAAATAAAAGCTGCGAAGAAGTAGCCCCTTCATTTCTAGAATATTGCCAAATGTCAAGGGATCAAGTGAAAAGGATGAAGTTGAGACTAGAGGGCAAAGCTGCACCAAGAATGGTTCAAACAAAGAGAAGGGCGAATCACTGCCTCAACCTTCCATCAACACCATACTAAAATGGAGACTATTCTTCAATCACATAGAAAGAACAAAGGGACATATACTCCTCTAGTGTTCAACCATTTTGAACAAGAGTGATGACATTTCACATTTACCCTAAATTAAATGGGGAAATGACCACGAGAAAGATGCTATTAAAGCGTTTATGTTGATGTTGGCATCCCAACATGCAAATGGAATGAATGGATTCAACCAATGTGGCTTATTTATAAAGCCTGATTATCCATTCCTTGCTGCCTCTCCCAGATGGAATGTTTATTTGTGATTGTTGTAATCCAGCTCATACTTGAGGTCAAATGTCCATTCTCAGTGAAAGATGAGGACATCAATCTAGAGGCCACCTACAAACGCGTAGATTTTCTAGAAGAAATGGAGGGCAGACCCAGGCTAAAGCGATCTCACAAGTATCATACTCAGATGCAAGCACAGATGTGAGTTACTGGCACTGACCATGGTTTTTTTATTGTGTGGACTAAGGGACATAAGCCAATGTATGAGAGGGTGTGAGTTGGACAGAGAATTTTGGTAACATGTAGTAAATAACATTACTCTGTTCTACAAGACGTATGTTTTGCCCTGCCGTTAGGGTATAGAGATATATACAAGTGTCCAAAGTGTGACAGCATTATACTAGAGCCTCCTGAGATCAACAATGCAGAAGTTGAAAACAGCATTTGTTGTGACCACCTGTAATACTTGGTGGCACCTTCCCTGTGCTGGTCTCTCAGAGGAAGTTGCAGATTCAATGGAATCATGGGTCTGCTATAGCTGTCTGGTGATTATTGCAGTTATTGACAGTGCATCCGACAGTGAAAGTGATTTCAACAATGTACCTACAGATAGCAATTCTTGTGACATTGAAAAGGATTTGGCAGGATTTGGATACCATCAACTAGTGGTTTGCATGTTGTTGACACTGTAAATCTATGCAGTGTATGTTTACTACAAGTGTTTCCTGTGGGTCGGGAACACATTTGTACAATTTGTAAGAAAGTGTCAGCATGGTGCAAGTAATCATGAAAACATTACGAGCTCAGCAGACTTAGTATGCCCACCACTGCAACCCATGAATAGGACAAAAAAACAGTATGTATGCGGAAGGGTATTATTCATATCTGTCAAGATAAATAATTATTGAATCTTTTGTGCTGTAATATGGGAAAAATCCAGTACCAGTCACTGGAACCTTCTATGAGTTATATAATATCATGTATAATTTTGAATGTTCCTTTTCAATGTATTGCATGCTATGTGGTAATAACTTCAAACATCAGCATTTTGGTCGCCTAGTGATCAGATGTAATTGCATGAAAGGCTTCTATAACATAAAATAATGCATACAAATGGGAATTTGAAATTTAAATCTGTAAATATTAAATTGTGCTATTCTATGTTGGGAATAAGAATTCCTTAGGGCTGTATGTGAATGACCCTAAATTTGTTTAGTTCTACTATGTAAGATTAGAGAGTAGATTTCTCTGTTTTGTACAGTCAATTATACCACAATGGGGTATTATACAATACAGTGATAGAGCAATCTTTCTGCTTCGTCCACTCATCCCAAACAAGTAAAAAGA
>WHPX01000563.1:0-112960 GCA_011057435.1 Actinia equina
GTTGTTGTGGAGAGATCCCAAACCTAATCCAAGCTCTCCGAATACCTCGAATTCATGCCTCGAATACATGTTGATTGTCGAGGAAAATTCAGTTTCACGAATATTATTTGTCGTTTTGGCGTACGTACAAAAGATTACTAGTTAGGGATTTCTACCCAACGAAAACAACTTACTATGATTACAAATCTTTTGAAGTCTCGGCTAAAACATTTTCTCGAAATATTATCGATTGATTGCAGAACGCTTTTTGAAAATCATCAGCGGATTACCAAAGTACGCATGCGCTTTGAAGGTAAACAATATGGCTGACAAACTCTGTCAAAAATGTCGTCAAATTTTCGTAATTGCGTTGTTTTGTACCAAATAATTTGAGAATTTTAACCAATTTGAATGATAGACTATAGGAATATAGCTAAAGATTGTTGAACAGGCTCATTTTATGGAAATAGTCTTATTTTTTAAAGTAATTTAGTCAAAAAAATCTTTGCGTTGTTTGGACGAGTCTATGATGTCTTCCTCTGCATTCGAAGGAGGATTTAGCGACAGACTCGAAGGAACAAATGAAACAGTAGGAGGATTAATCATCAAAAAGCCTACCAGTAAACACAAGTTTGAAAAGCCTAAAGGAAGCGTACTTGGCTTGCAAGAGCTGGCCAAAGAAAAGCGAAGAGAGAAAGAAGAGTTACTTAGAGACGATGCAAAGAAATCAAAGTTAGCGAGTAAATCAGAAGATTGGGAAGATGGTGATGATGAAGATTATAAGGACAAGGGTAAAATTTTCTCATCTAGAGATCGAGAGAAGGAGAAGTCGCGCCATTATAGAACTCATATTGAGGATACGCCATCGCATACTGGTGGAGTGAGCAATGAAGCACGCGAGAAACAACTCAGACGACAAGAAAGAGAAAGAGAGAGACGAGGTCAGGGGGTTTATGCTGAGTCTAGGGACAAAAGTGACAAGAACAGGGATAGAGATAGAGATAGAGGTAGGGGTGGGGATAGACGTGATGACAGAGGGAGGTATGGTGATAGGAGCGATAGGAGATTTAAAGAACCAAGGTCTAGGAGAAGTGACTGGGAAGATACGCCATCAAGGAGTAGACGGTCGACAGAAAGGGATGACTACACACCACAGCATAAGACAAAAGGTATTTTCTTTTTGGGTGTTGCCTAACGGATATAGAGCAGAGCAGTTTTCACATGAGTGGATGATTTTTAATATTGTGTTGGAGCTCTACCCAATCTTATGTTATCTAAACATTTTGATTGGATGGAGTCATTTCAATGTTACACCACATACCATGCACATGCTTTAAGTCAGTACTGTATGTTTCATTGTAATACGATTTCCATTCTTATTGGAAGCCATTTCAATGTTACGGCATGTCATACAGTGTATGTGCTATAAGCCAGTACTGTTTGTTTCCCACTCATGTGATAATCATTCTTACGGGAAGCCATTTCAATGTTACGGCACGTTGTACATGTACTGTGTACGTGCTGTGAGTCAGTACTGTATGTTTCACACTCATACGATAACCATTCTTATGGCAAGCCATTTCATTATTACGGCATGTCGTACTGTGTACGTACTGTAAGTCAGTAACGCATGTTTTCCACTCATATCCCAATCATTGTTACTGGAAGCCATTTACCCACTTCCAGTGTTGTACTCTGCTTATTAACTTATAACCACATTACGTGAGTAACTTTCAACCACTATTCACATTTGTACAATTTATACTTCTTTGAGGTTTACGAACACCATCTAGAAGTACATGGGATGACGAAGACATGTCACCATCCAGGTCCAAATGGGAAATGCCTTCACCAACAAGATCCATCAAAGACGATACAGATAAAGGGTGAGATATTAGGCTTTAATAGGTTAAAGGAGAATGAGGTTGTCATTCAGTAGGGTTGATGTGTGATTTGTAGATAACTGAGGCCACACACTACTGCACAATCATTTAACCAAGTTGAAAACTGGTTGAAAACAAACTGGTTGAAGATTTATTCGAGTTTGTTGTGTTACGTTTGTACTAGCCATAATTGGAATGATGATGTAAGTGATCACGCAACAGTATTCGTAGTTGGAAAAATAAATCAGTTCTGCTCCAGACTTTGTGTAGTCTCCCCCACAACCACTTTCAGTGTCGTCACGCAACGCTTTCTCTTGGGGAGACTAGATTTTGTGCTGTTTAGTTGTGTTTTTGTTTAGTTCAAGTTTTAGTTTCAGTTTCACTTATTTTCCTGCGACCTATCTTGGAAAAGACCTGCAATGAGTTTCATTCTTGCCGTTCAACATCCACTTGGTCACATTAGGGACCATTTTTTATGGGCATAGGAGGGCTGGTGGGATTTTCTGAATTGTACTTAAAAAATTGTATGACCCCTTCCAAATCTGATTATTTTTGGGGTGCCCCCCCCTTAAATGCTATATATTTTTTCGTCATAAAAAATGAATTTTGACGGTCACTGTCATTATCAGAGGCTAAATTAAATATGCACGTATCCTATAATACTTGGAACATAGCCTCTGATGATGACTGTAATCATTGAAAGCTAAGGTGAATAAAATGATTATACAGTAGTAGTTATATATTGTTTAATATATTTTTAGATACACTCGGCTGGTTGATGACACACCTCGTTTTACTCCAACACACAAGTATAATGCATGGGCAGATGACAGGAGGCACTCAGGAGCAACACCGAGGTTTTCTAAAGGAAAAGGTAAGGGTTTGTGAGGCAGTCTGATATAAGTGGATGATGGTGATGATGATGATGACAATGATGGTGATTATGATTTGATTATGATTAAGATGGTGATGATGATGATGGTGATGATGATGGTGATGATGGTGATGATGATGGTGATGATGGTGATGATGATGATGGTGATGATGATGGTGATGATGATGACGATAAGGATGATAGTGATAATGATGATGGTGATGATGATGGTGATGATGATGACGATAAGGATGATGGTGACTATGATGGTGATAATGATGATGGTGATGATGGTGGTGATGATGATGACGATGATGGTTATTATGTTGATGATAATGATGATAGTGATGATGATGACAATGAGGATGATGGTGTTTATGATGGTGATAGTGATGTTGATGGTGATGGTGATGATGGTGATGGTGATAATGATGATGGTGATGATGATGGTGATGATGATAACGATGAGGATGATGGTGATTATGATGTAGATGATGGCTAGTAAACACTAGCGTGGACTGCGTCGGTGTTTCTAATGAAACATTTATCGTAGAATGATAAGTTATACACCGTAGTGAAAATAGTAACTGACGTTTCGGACGTTAGTCCTTCGTCGGAGTCAATCAAATTATAATGGTATAATGATGATGTTGATGATGATGACGATGAGGATGATGGTGATAATGATGGTGATAATGATGATGGTGATGATGGTGGTGATGATGATGACGATGATGGTTATTATGTTGATGATAATGATGATAGTGATGATGATGACAATGAGGATGATGGTGTTTATGATGGTGATAGTGATGTTGATGGTGATGGTGATGATGGTGATGGTGATAATGATGATGGTGATAATGATGATGATGATAAGGTGATGATGATGACGATGATGATGATGGTGATGATGATGTGATAGTGATGATGATGATAACAATGATGATGACAATGATATTAATAACCAGGACTGCTTTCTTACTAAAAGTGCACACATTATTGTGATTCAAGCTAGGAGAAGAAATAAAGATGAAGGCCAAAACTCACCAGACAGACAGGAACATGGTAAAGATGACGACTTTGATCAAGAAGAATGGGAGGAAGAACAGAAGGTGACAACAGCTATTGTATTTTTCCATTGAAGTTTCAACCAAATTAAATTTTGGACGATTTTCATGCTAGTCTCCCTTTAAAAAGTTGATAAAACAATATTGCCCTATAACGCTATGTCGTCACATCAAAACAATCTATTGTTTTAACGCTAAGGATCATGGTCGCCAGAGGATAAAATCACAATAAAAAATGGTTAATAGATAAATGTTGTACTAAATATCCCAAATGAAAGAAAATTTCTAAATTCCTATCAATCTTGCCCATGTAAACAAGCTGTGACGTCATAATGTTATAGGTCAATTAATCTAACCAATTAAATTTCTATAATATTTTAAACTAGAGGTTGGATCGTGCGTGGTACGACATGGACAATGGATACGATGAATCACATAATCCATTTGCTGATGTCAGTGAGGAATACACCAAGAAAAAAGAAGAAAGCTTGGCGAAGAAGGCTGTCAAGAGAATTTCAGCCCAACAGAGACAATACAATAAGGTGAATATTTTGTTTTAGAATAATAAAGACTTCAATATATTAGAGTTTCTCTTGCTGTGATTGGTTGAGCGACCAGTGATTCTGAGACTATAATCACTGCTGCAAGTTTGCAAGAGTGAAGTGATACCAAAACATCTAAAATTATGCTAGAGACAAGTTGCAGAGAAAATTGCTCTGTGTAATAGCCCCTTCACATCATAAATTTTTGTTTTAAGAGGAAAAAAAGAGCAACAATGGCAAAAAGCGCCAAAAACTAGACTTTTGTATGAGTTTTGATCCCAATTTTCGTTTTGGGTTAACACTCAAAACCTTTTTTGAACAGTTAGAAACTGATGTTGTTACGGCTGGGGCAATCTTTCGAGTTTCCCCGGGTCGGCCGTGTTAGAACAGCAAATCACTTACTGAGATTCCATCATTCAATCACTGCATTTATTAGAATCACGTAAAGACTGGGTAAAATACAATAAGGTATATCTGTATTAGTTAAAACCGCTTACAAATAGAAAAATGTGCTTGATTAGGGAATGATTATGCAACACGTGGTCTAGCGATACTTAGAAATGAATGCTCAGCCAACTATAGGAAGTTTATGCTGAATAATAATATTGATAATTTCTTGTAGGAGAACTAAATATAATGAGTTACATACCTCTGTGCTACTTGGCCGGATAGCAAATTAGTTAATATTCTAAGGAGCTTCTTTCTTAGTTTAACTTTCCTTCGACACGCTACATCAACTTATCACCCAAATCAAACTATCCGATTACGGTTATGTGATACGAGCATAATCACTGGTAAATCATTAACATGGCTCCCCTAAATTGTGATTACAATTTACCCCAAACAAAACAAACTATATATATATATATATTACTAAAAAATGTTCAATATTCAGTGTTCAACTTGGATATTCACGTTATATGGCTCCTTGGCTGGGACTCCCTGGTCTCTCATTTATTAGTTGTCATCGCTTCTCAGGAGCAGAACAAGCTTGTGGATCGGCCTTTCTAAGTATGTCATCTTGGAGCCGGTTCTTCTTCCTGAGGAATCGAGGTGAGGAGAGGAGACAGCAATCTTGACTTTGCGGACGTAGCCGTCTTCGTCTTTATATGGCTGTACAATGCGTGCGAGCTGCCACTTAGATCTCGGGTTGTCCGCATCCTTCAGTATGACGATGTCATCCACTGACAGATTCTTTCGGGGGCGCAACCACTTTTGTCGTTCTTGCAGAGACTGTAAGTAACATCTTCTCCAACGTTGCCAGAACTCATTGGTTAGGTGTTGGACTCTGCGCCATCTTTTTCTTGAGTATAGGTCCGCCCTCTGGAAATCTCCCGGTGGAGGCATTACTATCGTAGTCTTCATGGTCAGCAAGTGACTCGGCGTTAATGCATCTAAGGAATCTGGTTCTGTGAGACCGTTGGTAGTGAGGGGGCGGCTGTTTACTATCGCTTCTGCTTCGATCATCAGTGTCCTCAAGGATTCATCATCGAGTTGCTTTCCATGAGTCTGTAGCAGAGCTGTTAGCACGCTTCTCACGCTGCGAATCTGCCTTTCCCACACGCCGCCCATGTGGCTTGCGTGCGGGACATTCATCTTAAACTGTATCCAATCGCAGTTGGTCTTTGTCAGCTCTCTCTTTATGGCATCTTGGTCCATTTCCTTCATGGCTGCGTCAAGCTCATTTCTAGCACCCACAAAGTTCGTTCCTTGATCCGATCTTAATTGGCGCACTGGTCCACGCCGTCCGGTAAACCTTCGGTAGGCGTTGATGAAGGAATCTGTTGTCAGCGATGCTGCTGTTTCTATGTGAACCGCACGTGAGGCCATGCAGGTGAATAGGACTCCGTACCTTTTCAGCTCACGTCTTCCTTCCTTTATGTACCAGGGGCCAAAGTAGTCCACCGCACTGTATGTGAAAGGTGGAGCTTCTTCCAGTCTGTCTTTAGGAAGATCACTCATTTTCTGTTTCTGAGTGGCGCCTCTCAGCCTTTGACATGCGACGCATTTGGAGATGTAGTGTCCCACTGCTGAGCTTCCATCAATAATCCACAAGCCAGCAGCGCGTATGTCTGCTAGTGTTCTTGCCTTGCCTTGGTGGGCTCTCTGATGATAGTGGCGGATTACTAGACCTGTCACGTGACATTTCTTTGGGAGGATAACGGGATGTTTCACTTGGAAGGGAAGGTCGGCCAATCCGATTCTGCCACCAACGCGGAGAACCTGGTTTTCGTCAAGAAACGGACTCAGACGGAGAAGAGAGCTAGATTTCACAATCTTTTCTGCTGGACGTCCCAGGGCTTTTAGAGCTCTCATTTCTTCAGGAAAGGATTGGCTCTGGACAGCCTTCAGGATCAGAGTTTCCGCTTGTTGTAGGTCTTGCACATCGAACTGAACTCTTTCCCTTGTTGACGTTCCGTCTCTTCGACTTTTATAGGGATCCACCCTTTCCTTGCGTGCGTTTATCGTCCAGGCTAGCTTCTGCACAAATTTCTTGCATATCACGATGGCTCTCTTGGCGCGATACCAATCTGAAAAGTACTTGACACGCTCCAATATTGTTGGGTATTCCTTTGAGTGCGTTGCTAAGGCTGTGACTTTCTTCACTTCTGGATCGCTGTGGTTGATAACTGTGAAGGTTTCTGATAAAGTCTGGGACTCTTTGATTGGGTGCCAAAGGAAGCTTGGGCCATTCCACCATCGTTTGTTCTCGATCAGCTCTTGAGCACTAAGACCTCTGGAAGCGTCGTCAGCCGGATTCATGCTTGTTTCCACGTACTTCCATTGGTGAGGCGAGGCGCGTTCACGAATTTGCTGAACGCGGTTTGCCACGAACGTGTGAAAACGCCTTGCATCGTTGGATATATAACCAAGAACGACTTTACTGTCCGTCCAGAACACTTCTGCTATTTTTTCGTATTTCAACTCTTTCTTCAGAAAGCCGCTAACCTTGGCGGATACCAATGCTGCCGTGAGTTCTAGGCGAGGCACTGTTATAGGTCTGAGTGGTGTCACTCTAGCCTTTGCCATTACCAGGGCGCAATGTATCTCGTCACGATCGTTCACCATTCTAAGGTAGGAGCACTGGCCATAGCCGTTGGTGCTTGCATCGGAGAAGTTGTGTATCTCGACGGTCTTGCACTCTCCAAAGCCTTCAGGTTTGTAGCATCTAGGAATCTTTAATTCGGCCAGGCGATGCAGCTCGCTTTTCCACTTCTCCCAACGAGGTCTGATTGACTCTGGTACTTTATCGTCCCATCCAACATTGTCTCTGGTAAGGTCTTGGAGTATCCTTTTGCCCACAAGAACAAAGGGAGCTACCATGCCCAGGGGGTCGTAAATAGAGCTTACCGTTGCTAATATTCCTCTTCTCGTCAATGGCCTGTCCTTCAGTTCGATCTTGAACTGCAGCTGATCCGACTCTATACACCATTGCACTCCCAGGGCTCTCTCGATGGGCAACAGGTCCTTGGTTATGTCAAGATTCTTTAAACCTTTCGCGCGTGACTCAATTGGGATTGATTCTATAACTGCTTTACTGTTCGATAGGAACTTGTGCAGGTTGAAGCCACCCCTCTGGCAGAGTGCCTTCGTGTTCTCAATAAGAGCGATGGCTTGCGCAATGGTTGGAACGGACTTTAACCCATCGTCTACATAGAAATCATTCCTAATGAACTCTGCTGCTTCCTTGCCAAACTCGATCTCGTAGTCGTCGGCTGTTGATTTCAAGGCAAAATTCGAACAGCCAGGTGAGGAGACCGCTCTGAAAAGGTGAACTGTCATCCTGTACTCTGTCAAAGGATTGTTCGTATCACCGTCCTCCCACCAAAGGAACCTAAGAAAGTTTCTATGTTCGACGTTTACCTTCACTTGGTGGAACATTCCTTCGATGTCACACATTAGTGCTACCGGTTCTTTCCTGAATCGGCACAGAACTCCTGAGAGGTTGTTCGTGAGGTCCGGTCCCTGAAGCAGATGTCTGTTGAGTGACTCGCCCTTGTATTCCGCACTGCCATCAAAGACAACTCTGATTTTATCCTTCTTCTGGGGGTGATAGACGCCGTGATGCGGGATGTACCACACTTGACCATCATCGCCGCTCTCCTTTGACTGGGGAACCTTTTCTGCATAACCTTTACTGAGCATCTCCTTCATGAATTCTTGGTAATGCTTGCGGTAGGTTTCGTCCTTTTCAAGCCTCCCTTTCAACCTCATCAGTCTGATTACGGCTAACTCTCTGTTGTTCGGCAGATTAATTCTATCATCTTTGAAGGGTAGAGGAATTTCATAATGGCCATCCTCTCTTTGGTTAATTCCATCTTTCATCCTTTGCATGAACTTGCGGTCATTGTAAGAGAGTGTCCGCTCTTCGTCTTGTGATTCATCAAAGTCAAGTTCGAACATCTTCGAAACTTGAAATGGTGTCATTATTTCCTTTGTTTGAGTACGCATGGAGAAGTGAAGTGGTTTCTTGGTCTCTCCTACAACCTCCCTGGCGAGTATGCGATGGCAGCCGCACTTCTCGTGGACATCCTTGCAGTCAGGATCTACTATGCCTATCACTCCCCATCCTAGCGCAGTCTTCTTCGCATAAGGTTCATCGTCCTTGCCCGGAATGACTTCTCTTGGCTTGATTGCGCGTGCGCAGTTTAGACCGATCAGCAACCCGATTTCCACGTCGCTTCTGTGTGGCATCAGTTGATCAGCTATACGCTCCAGGTGTGGCCACTTTCGAGCTGTTTCTGGTCGAGGAATCTGTCCTCTTCTCGCTGGAATGATTTCTCTTGAATACGTTCCGGGTAGTGGGATGATCTCACTTTCGTTTAGGCCTCGTACCACCAGACCGTTCACCTTCTGACAATCAATGAGACGTTCCGCAAGTACCGTTGACAATTTGAGCTTCACTTGGACTCCCTTCACTGCCATTCTTTCAACGACGTCATTCTTGATGAAACAGCCGTCTGACTGGTCGTCTAAGAGAGCGTATACAAGTACTTCCTGGGACGGATTGTCGCTGTGATGTATCCATACAGGAACGATCAGGGAATGGGCGGCACAGTCGTCTTGTTTCTGGTCACTGATCTTCGTACATTTCGATGAAACCTCCTTAACCTCTATTCTTGATCAGAGTTCTCTTTCAATTTCTTCTTTGGAACGAACGTACCGTCGTGCAAGGACGTCGGATGGAAGCCGTGGCAACTCTTGCATACTGCTCTCCTTCTGCAATCCTTTCGCATGTGACCCCATCTTAGGCACCCGAGACAGAGTCCCTTCGCGCGTACGAAGCTTACTCTCTCTTTAGCTGATAGCTTTAGGAACGCCTTGCAGTCGTCTAGGTTATGTGGTCCCTTGCACGACGCACACTGCACTGACCTTTCTTGCTTCGAGTCGTCCTTTTTGGATCCTGAATTTTCTCGCTTTACTTCAGCGGAATCTGTGAAGAGGGATCTCTGATTGTAGATCCTTCCTACTCTGACAGGTTTGGCTATTTCCTCTTTCTTACTTTCTTCTTCTTTGAAGATTTTATTGGAGATTACCGGATTGCATGCGATCCTTGCCTCGCGCGATATAAAATTGCAGAACTCGGCGAATGGTGGGTATCCCATCTCATTCTCTCTTTCAAAGGGAAGCAAAACGCCGCTTCGTTCGCCGCTAATCCATCTATCTACCTCTCGACTCCAGCGATCTACTAAGTATCTTGGAAGTTTCTTGGCCATTTTTTGGTTTTCTTCCGGATCGTTTAGCACCTTTAGATACTTAACGTTCTGCATTGCGGCCAAGCAATGGAATAAAAAATCGGAAAATTTCCGCAAACTAACTCCATCGTTTGGAGGGATTTTCGGCCAATCACTTAGTTTCTTTCTGTATGCGTCAGCCACAAGGAAGGGGTTCCCGTACCGATATGCTAGTATACCCTTTGCCTGAAGGTACGCGTCCTTGCTATCCAAACATAGGAGACCGCTAATCGCTTCTTTGGCTTCCCCCGCGGTGTATCTTCCAAGATAATACAGCCGTTGAGCTGGACTTTCTATTCGGCTTTCTATTATAGTCTCAAAGGATTTAAGCCAATTAGGATAATGGAACATACTGCCTCTGAAGATTTCCGGTTCCGGAAGGGGAAGACTATCTATGTTGCGTCTTTCGGACAACAAATCTGCCAATCTGCAGAGGGCGTTATCATTATTCGAGCTTGGTGTACTACTATGCACGTTTGTTTCTCGGTAAGACACGAACTGCGATGCGTCGACATCGTCAAATAAATCCGTTGGTGGATCAAATGGGTTCCGTGTGTTCAAATGTGTTGACGGATAGTTGTCAAATGGTGTGCCTATGACGCGAGTTGAGGTGAAAGGATTTACAGACGAGTTCGAAGGTTTCGAATAATTTTTTAGCTCTGGATCGGTCTTATACTTGGACTCGAAATCAAGATTTTCTGACTTAGATTTGGATTCGAAACCAAGGTTTTCCGACTTAGTCGACTTAGATTCTTTTGCATGGATATGGGATTCTGATATGTTAGCTGCATGATGCGTAGATTGCATGACAGGATCGTGTTGCGGGGCTTCTTTGACGGAGTCAAGTTGCATATTCAAATATTTGTTTAAGTCTTTCTCTGTGTCATCTTCTTTAGGCAAATCAAATGCGCCGTCGACTAATCCTAGCTCTGCTTCTTGTACCTTGGCAATCGCGTTCATTTCGGCCTTCGCAAGCGCTAGATTCTTAGCAATTCGAAACTTCGTCATCTCAGCCTCTTGTTTTCTTAGCGCGTCGGCTCTTTGTGCTTCTAAGTCTTGAAATTTTAACTCTGCGCCGAGTCTCGCGATCATGCCAGCCATCTCGGCCTTTCTTGCAAACGCGGAATTGCTGGATTTACTAGAGCGAGTTGATCTCGAGCTGCGAGATGAGCCCGAGATCGAAGATCTTTCGTCTTCATTTAGCCTTTTTAAATCGCTTAACCTTTTGTTTACTTCTTTTAGGAGGTCAGAGTGCTGTTGGTCGATCGTCTCAAATTTCTCGCTCGCTACGCGTCTTTCTGTTACGTCTAAAGCCTCTTCTAGCCTTTCATTCGCGCCGGCGAGAATCTCCATTTTTGCTTCCAACAGACCCCTTTCACTAAGAAGCCGGTTGACATCCTCTGAGTCTGCTAGCAATCCATTCACTATATTAAACTGTTTGCGCCAATTTCTTTGGGCCGTAATTCGATCACGATCTAGCAAGTCCAATTTAAAGGCTGTGCCCTTCTCTGTCATTTTCTTTTCTCTTTGCGTGTTTTCATCGATTTCCTCGGTGTTTAAATCAAAATTTGACATACCTTCAGATGCACTGTAGCCACAGAGTCTTTACTGTTACGGCTGGGGCAATCTTTCGAGTTTCCCCGGGTCGGCCGTGTTAGAACAGCAAATCACTTACTGAGATTCCATCATTCAATCACTGCATTTATTAGAATCACGTAAAGACTGGGTAAAATACAATAAGGTATATCTGTATTAGTTAAAACCGCTTACAAATAGAAAAATGTGCTTGATTAGGGAATGATTATGCAACACGTGGTCTAGCGATACTTAGAAATGAATGCTCAGCCAACTATAGGAAGTTTATGCTGAATAATAATATTGATAATTTCTTGTAGGAGAACTAAATATAATGAGTTACATACCTCTGTGCTACTTGGCCGGATAGCAAATTAGTTAATATTCTAAGGAGCTTCTTTCTTAGTTTAACTTTCCTTCGACACGCTACATCAACTTATCACCCAAATCAAACTATCCGATTACGGTTATGTGATACGAGCATAATCACTGGTAAATCATTAACAGATGTACTATGATAAAATGCCTGTTTGAAGCGGTATTTTCAATTGTACAAAGATGTTTTGTTGCATTTGTGTTAGAATGTTGCTTTGTCATCCTTTTTTTATAGAAAATATATGGGAAATAAGCAAATGAAGGCCTAAACTTCATTTTCAAATAAAATTTTTGCTTTGGGTTAACACTTTGATTCCACTTTCATCGGTCATCTCCACTTCCAAACAAGTTAAACTTTCTGAATAACAAGATTTTAGCCTTGTACAACAGCCTGTCTATAAGAAAATAGTTTTTGGTGCTCACTGCTTGAATACAAAAAGAATCTTAAATTGTACTTCTGTCGACAGGATAATGACATGTGGGAGACGAATCGTATGTTAACAAGTGGTGTTGTGCAAAAGCTTGAAGTGGATGAAGACTTTGAGGAAGAAAATGAAGCAAAAGTTCATTTGTTGGTTCACAATATTGTACCACCTTTTCTTGATGGAAGAATCGTTTTCACAAAGCAACCAGAACCTGTTATCCCAGTCAAGGTAAGAAAAAGTGAGGCTAGGAGTGACAAAGCATGAAAGAAATATGTTTTCGGCAATTCTTCAGACAACTTTGCAATGACGGAAATCAAGGGTGGTGTAGCGGTAGTGCGTTTGCCTCTCACATCTAGGGTCTCAGGTTCGATTCCTTAACTTGCCATCACAAGAGTAGAGTGTGTTAGGTCACTCTCCAGTCAGTCCTCCCTCCTCAAAATGCAATGACCTAAATTGATCAGCCCAGAGGTTGTTTCAGGGTTTGATCTGTGAGTTAGCCATGCCCTGACTTAGATCAGCCCAGAGGTTGTTTCAGGGTTCAATCTGTGAGTTAGCCATGTCCTGACTTAGATCAGCCCAGAGGTTGTTTCAGGGTTCAATCTGTGAGTTAGCCATGTCCTGATTTAGATCAACCCAGAGGTTGTTTCAGGGTTCTATCTGTGAGTTAGCCATGTCCTGACTTAGATCAGCCCAGAGGTTGTTTCAGGGTTCATTCTGTGAGTTAGCCATGCCCTGATTTAGATCAGCCTAGCAGTTGTTTCAGGGGTTCTATTTGTGAGTTAGCCATGCCCTGACTTAGATCAGCCTAAAGTATCGATAAAATTCAGGAGGAAGACAACATAAAATGAACTTCTGCTTTTTCCTTGCTTATCGTTTAATAGGACGCCACATCTGACATGGCCATCATATCCAGGAAGGGTTGCCTAGTAGTCCGTCGATTCCGAGAGGAGAAGGAGAAAAAGAAATCTCAACACAAGCACTGGGAGCTTGCTGGTACGAAGCTTGGTAACATCATGGGAATCAAAGAAGACAAAGGAGAGGTAAGATGCTATTTCATGAATGCGATGCGATGCAATGTCGTAATTAAAAGAAAATTTTACTCCAACGAAGGACTAGTGTCCAAAACGTCAGTAAGTTTTTTCATCTTTTCACAGTGTAAAATTTACCCTTTTATCATTACTGTTTCATTACACTAGTTTTTAGCTAGTTATCTCTTAAGAGAAAATAGTGGGAAAACAGATGTCTTTTCACCCATTTTCAAAATAATGCAACCTAAGACGTCTCTACGGCATTCGTCTGGATTTGTTTGGCTTCCATCAATCAAAGTTACCAGAAGGGCTGAGCTCAAAGAACTCCCCTTGACTCGAAGGCCATTAAAGTGCTTTTTTCATTTCATTGTCTGTGATTGATCGAGTGGGAATTTCTTTTTATCTCAGCCCTTGCTAACTTTGATTGACAGAAGACAAAACTCCAGACTTCTGAAGCCACCTTGGTCGCGTAATTTTGAAAATGGGTGTAATGAATGTAAGATGGCAGGAGCCCATTACCTGAAGCGTACAACTTGCATATCTTCCTTAGGAATTACCATTTTCCCAGACCATCTACATTTAGAACAGCTTTCCAACCCCTCGAGTATAGAACATATAGAACTGTGAAAGAAACTATAGAAATATACTCATCTTGCCATTTAGTAACTAACTCATACATTATTATTATTGTTATTATCATTATTATTATTATTATTATTATTATTATTAATAAAACTACAGGAAATGGATGTCAAGGACGATGACTATAAAAAGAATCAGAAATTTGCAGAACACATGTCAAGCAATTCAAGTGAAGCGACAAGTGATTTTGCTACAAAGAAAAGCTTTGCTCAGCAGCGGCAGTTCCTACCAATATTTGCCGTCAGACAAGAGGTTAGTAACACCCTTACATAGTTGGATTTGTGCAAATTACCTAGTGACCTTGTCATCGCTAATCACCACCCGAAGTACAGCAGTGGTGTAGCTCAACTAGCCCTAACCTGAAAGCATGTGAAGGCGCTTCTGGCAGCCACAATACAGTCCATGTTTAACCCCAATAAGAAGTGAAAATTATGTGTATGAGAATATATATGAAATATGTATTTGTACTGCGGTTGTAATGTATCTAATTGAGCTGATTCTTGCAGTATATGAAGCAACTTGTGCAGCTGCAAATTGAGAGACTCAGAAAAAATTCTGAGTCTTGAACGGGATTTGAACCCATGCCCTGGCGAAATGAAATTTTTTATCTAAAAACATTTCTAGCTGCAGTTTCCATTTAACTGTCATCATTTTATTGTCTTCTTGCAGTTGCTAAACATTGTGAGGGATAATCAAATAGTGATTATCGTCGGTGAGACAGGCTCAGGCAAGACTACTCAGCTTACACAAGTAAGTACTCTACATCTTTAGATCATCTACACCCAGTCCCAACTAGTTTATTATATAATTATACAGCTTCTCATTAATCCCATATAGGTAACTGTCCAATTATTTTCTTAATTGGACAGGTCTTGTTGATATGGGATTAATTACACAGCTATATAATTAATAGGTAATGGGATTTCATGCTCCCCAATCAAGAAATAATTAGACTCGAAAATTCCTCTGACTGCCAAATTGGACTCAGCCTACGGCCTCATCCAATTTTGTCAGTCCTTGGAATTTTCCTCGTCCAATTATTTCTTAATTGGACAGCATGGAGTCCTATTACATATACTAATGACAGTGGAGACCTCTCCTTACCAACACCTCTATATTACAGACACCTCTATATTACGAACACCTCTATATTACGGACATCTCTATATTACGGACACCTCTATATTACAGACACCTCTATATTACGGACACCTCTATATTACAGACACCTCTATATTACAGACACCTCTTTATTACGGACACCTCTATATCACAGACACCTCTATATAAACAGACACTTCTATATTATGAACACCTCTATATTACGAACACCTCTATATAAACAGACACTTCTATATTACGGACACCTCTATATTA
The DNA here is from genome assembly GCA_011057435.1 of Actinia equina. Lineage (NCBI taxonomy): Eukaryota > Metazoa > Cnidaria > Anthozoa > Actiniaria > Actiniidae > Actinia > Actinia equina. The sequence continues at coordinate 15,506 of WHPX01000563.1, forward strand.
CGGACACCTCTATATTACGGACATCTCTATATTACGGACACCTCTATATTATGGACACCTCTATATTACGGACATCTCTATATTACGGACACCTCTATATTACGGACACCTCTATATTACGGACATCTCTATATTACGGACACCTCTATATTACAGACACCTCTATATTACAGACACCTCTATATAAACAGACACTCCTATATTACGGACACCTCTATATTACAGACACCTCTGTATCCATATAGAAAGGGCACTAAATAAATCATTCAAATCATTCATTTATCCTAATGAAGCAGTTTGTTTTCTATCAACAGTACATGCATGAGGATGGCTATACTAACTACGGTATGATAGGTTGTACCCAGCCTCGTCGTGTTGCTGCCATGTCAGTTGCTAAAAGAGTCAGCGAAGAGATGAATTGTCGGTTGGGCGATGAAGTGGGATACGCCATTAGATTTGAAGATGTTACGTCTGAGGTAAGATACCGTTTATTATTTGATACAGCTATTCGAAAAATGATATTGGTGAAGGTTTGAATGATGATGATGATGGTGATGATGATGGTGATGATGGTGATGATGATGGTGATGATGATGGTGATGATGATGATGATGGTGATGATGGTGATGATTATGATGATGATGGTGATGATGATGATGATGGTAATGATGGTGATGATGATGATGATGGTGATGATAATGATGATGATGATGATGGTGATGATAATGATGGTGATGATGATTGATGATGATGATGGATGGTGATGATTATGATGGTAATGATAATGATGGTGGTGATGATGATGATAATGGTAATGATAATGGTGGTGATGATGATGATGATGATGGTAATGATAATGATGGTGATGATGATGATGATGGTGATGATAATGATGATGATGATGATGGTGATGATAATGATGGTGATGATGATGATGATGATGATGGTAATGATGATAATGACATTGATGATGATTGTCTTTGTTTTGCTGTGTATTGCATACCAAGTCCAAATTGCATATAGGGTGTTCCAAATGCAATCAACAACAGCTCACAACACTAATTGTAAGACTCAGACTCCCAGCATTTTCACAAAACAAGTTTTCTTCTGAGTGCTGATTTTATTTACAAATGATCAACAATATACATTTTGGGCTTGGTGTACAACATGCATCAACAAAACCACCTTTCTTGCACCACCTTTACGCTAAATTGATTGTTTTTCTTGTTTCTTCCTTTTGATTCCTTTTGAGTAATAACTATTTACTAATTTTTCTGTTTTTTCAGAAAACAATAATAAAGTACATGACGGATGGTATTCTACTGAGGGAGTCCCTCAGGGAATCAGACTTGGACCACTACAGTGTGATCATCATGGACGAAGCCCATGAAAGATCACTGAACACAGATGTGTTATTTGGGCTGTTGAGAGAGGTAATGGTTGACCTTTTCACAGATATGGCGGCCACTTTGAATTCGATTGCTTTAATAAATATGTAATCATCATCATCATCATTGTCATCATTATTATCAACATCACCATCATCATTATTATCATCATCATCATTATTCATCATCATCATTATTCATCACCATCATCATTATTCATCATCACCGTCATCATCACCATCATCATCATTATTATCATCATCATCATTATTCATCATCATCATCATTATTCATCATCATCATTATTCATCACCACCATTACCATCATCATCACCATCATCATCACCATCATCATCATTATTATCATCATCATTATTCATCATCACCATCATAATCATCATCATCATTATTGTCATCATCATTACCATCATCATCACCATCATCATCACCACCATCATCATCATCATTATTATCATCATCATCATTATTCATCATCATCATCACCATCATAATCATCATCATCATTATTCATCACCATCATTACCATCACCGTCATCATCATCGTTATTATCATCATCATTCATCATCACCATCATAATCATCATCATCATTATTGTCATCATCATCATTATTCATCATCACCATCATCATCACCATCATCATTATTGTCATCATCATCATTATTCATCATCATCACCATCATCATCACCCTCATCATCATAATTATCATCATCATTATTGTCATCATCATTATTGTCATCATCATTATTGTCATCATCATTATTCATCATCATGGTCACCATCATCATCATGATCACCATCATCACCATCATCATCACCAATATAATAATGATTCATCCATCAATCGTCCTTACAGGTGATAAGCAGAAGACGTGATTTAAAACTCATAGTTACCTCAGCTACTATGGATGCACAAAAGTTTGCAGACTTCTTTGGCAACGTACCAACATATAAGGTATAATTGAACTAGTTTTGAATAGAAACGTTTTTTAATGAGTGGGGAACTTATGGTACTGACTTGTAGCACGTACACGGTACGACATGCCATAACATTGAAAGGGCTTCCCATAAGAATGGTTTATCGTATGAGTGGGGAACATATGGTACTTACTTGTAGCACGTACACGGTACGACATGCGATAACGTTGAATTGGCCTTCCATAAGAATGGTTATCGTATGAGTGGGAAACATACGGTACTGACTTACAGCACGTACACGGTACGATATCCCGTAACACTGAAATGGCTTCCCATAAGAATGGTTATCGTATGAGTGGGAAACATACGGTACTGACTTACAGCACGTACACGGCACGACATGCTGTAACATTGAAATGGCTTCCCATCGTCTTTCAGTATTTCATCCAACCACAACGCGTAGTTACAGCTGCGTATTAAAACTAAGATATGGAAGGGCTACAAATTTACCATATCGCTTCCCACTCCACAGGTACCCCAAGCTTGGTTTCTGTGGTGTCATGTTATAAGGAAATGTATGGGGATTCTTCAAAATTTCAATGAAATCATTGAAACGTGATTCAAAGAATAACCACGCAGAGCGAAAGAAGTGCTATTTCTCAATGATCGGGTAAAATTTCGAGGCTTCATTTCACGTTTCAATGATTTTATTGAAGTTTTGAAGAATCCCCATACATTTCCTAATAACAGGACACCACAGAAACCAAGCTTGGGCTACCTGTGCCCACTCATGCTCTAAATTTATGTGAATATGAGCTTGTGAGTCAAGCCAGTTTCCTCTCGGTTTTAGATTCCAGGTAGAACATTTCCAGTAGAAATATTTTTCAGTCGTACTGTGTTGGAGGACTACGTTGAAAGTGCCGTGAAACAAGCTCTGCAGATTCACTTAACTCCAACCAAAGGTATATAGAGATTTTCACATACAGCTTGGGCTGCCTGTGGTTAGATGGCAGAACAATAAAATCCCTTTGCTCTTGGGAATTGAATTCTTTCTCATGTAAAACGATTGTATTGTTCCTGCCATCTAACATGGCTGCCGTCACGTGATGGTGCAAAACCTCTATAATATACCCCTTATTTGGTAAAACCAGCCAGCTTTTTATCGAAATGTGTCAGTTTTACATTAACGAGCCCGTGAATAGAAGTGTGCGAATATATGGAGGATACTTGAAAAAGGTCCCACCGACAGTGTAGAAAAACGACAAGCCCTCTACTTTCTAGTCTCCCCCACAGCCGCTTTCAGTGTCGTCACGCAACGCTTTCTCCCCTGAGTTGCTCAGGGGAGAAAGCGTTGCGTGACGACACTGAAAGCGGCTGTGGGGGAGACTATCTACTTGAACGATTTTTAAATTTAACTGAGTCTAATACTCCAAATTTTTAAGCGTTTCATTTGTGTCTTAGCTGCTCGAAACTTGTGACGAAATTTTGTCGAATTAGAGTAAATCTACTTAATATTAGTATTCACGAAAACGTCAGTTTTTCTGCTGATCAAAATATCACCTCTCCCAAAGTACACGGCTTTATATCTCAAGTACGCATTCAATAAATTTTGGTCGCATTTTTATATTTTGCTATTTGGCTCCAAAAGAACGTGTTTACAAAATATTGAGCTTAAATACGTAAAGCTGTCCTTATGGCGAAAGGCCAAAACCCGTTTTTCTGCCTTGTCTCCCCCACCCCTTTTTTTGGAATTTCCAATTTTCTTCCAAACGAACTTTGAAATTTTGCTCTGACCCCCACCCCCTGGGGGAATTTTCGATTTCCTCCATGGTGGGGTATGGATATATATTTGGAACCACACATTTTCCACACCAACTACACAGTATTGAATGTAGAGAATGTTTTAAAATCATTTAAACATCATTTTAGGAGACATACTGATTTTCATGCCTGGGCAGGAGGATATTGAAGTGACATGTGAACTCATCACAGGTTTGTTGGCAACTTGTTCATCATTTGGCTATTGTTCTATATTCCCATTAATTTATGTATATTTGGTCTATGTTATTGCTATTATTATCATCTTCATCGTCATCGTCATCATTGTCATCGTCATCATTGTCATCGTCATCCTCGTCATTGTCTTGGTCATTGTCATCGTCATCGTCGTAACATCGTCATCGTCATTGTCTTGGTCATTGTCATTGTCATCGTCATGACATCGTCATCGTCATCGTCATCTTCATTGTCTTGGTCATCGTCATCCTCGTCGTCATTGTCTTAGTCATCGTCATTGTCATCGTTATCCTCGTCGTCATTGTCTTAGTCATCGTCATCGTCATGACATCGTCATCGTCGTCGTCATTGTCTTGGTCATCGTCATCGTCATTGTCTTGGTCATCGTCATCGTCATCGTCATCGTCATCTTCATTGTCTTGGTCATTGTCATCGTCATCCTCGTCGTCATTATCTTAGTCATCGTCTTCGTCATCGTCATGACATCGTCATCGTCATCGTCATTGTCATTGTCATTGTCATCGTCATCATTATAACTGTTTACCCATAAATATTCTATTTGTTTCCTCAGAGAGACTGAGTGAAGTAGATGAAGCGCCTCCATTAGCTGTACTCCCCATCTACTCCCAGCTGCCTTCAGATTTACAGGCAAAGATCTTTCAAAAGGCTCCTGATGGAGTCAGAAAGTGTGTAGTTGCCACAAATATAGCAGAAACTTCATTGACAGGTTTGTTGAAGAAATAGAAAACGCACGCGCGTGCTGTGTGCAGTTTTAAAGCACGACGCGTAGCGGAGTGCTTCTCTACACTTCTCGAGTGTTCTACCAATCCCCAAGTGCTTTATGACTGCACACAGCACAGCAAGCAAGTTTCTTATTTCTTTTATAAAATACAAATTACAATAACCTTGAGTGCGCGCGCGTGCAATGTGCTCTCATAAAGCACGCGCTCCAAACCAATCAGAACGCGACATTTAGAACAGTTATTTTTTAATAAGTCTTTCTTTTTCTGCCTGTATTTTGAGGAAAAAACCTGAGGGTCGGGTTGGTATTGCAGAGCATTGTGAGACTATTTTAGAGTATGAAATAGGCACCATCTTGGAAACTTGCCTCTCGCCTTTGGGATTTTGGGCTCAAATCCTTGATTTGGCACTACATAAGAGTTTGTTGGCTCTCTCCCTAGAATCGATCATTGCTTTTCTCTGGGCTCTCCAGTCTTCCTCCCTCAATAACACCTCTTTGCAGTGCCCTTGGTTAAAAAATGGGGTGCTTTGTGTATGTTTTATTTGTCACAGGTACTAACCAATCAGAGAGCACAGTGCTTATTGTCTATTTAATTGTTTTCAGTGGATGGTATCATGTTTGTTATCGATGCTGGGTACTGCAAACTTAAAGTCTACAATCCCAAGATTGGTATGGATGCACTTCAAGTGTACCCTATCAGCCAGGTAATGCTCTTAACAGCGATCAGAAGTCTGTTGTGAAATGTGGTCATCCGGGCGAGTATAGTCTTGAGAAAGACTGTTGGTGGTGGTGACTGACATTTCGACAACCTGAGGGGAAGCCGTCTTCAGAGTCTAGATGACTTCCCCTCAGGTTGTCCAAACGTCAGTCACCACCAACAACAGTCTTTCTCAAGACTACACTCACCTTGACAATCACATTTCACAACATACTTCAACACCTGGGTTCAAACCAGTTACTTTTAATAAGAAGTCAATAGGGTGTTGGTAGGTTGTCGTTAGGGTGTTGGTAGGTTGTCAATAGGGTGTTGGTAGGTTGTCAGTAGGGTGTTGGTAGGTTGTCAATAGGGTGTTGGTAGGTTGTCGTTAGGGTGTTGGTAGGTTGTCAGTAGGGTGTTGGTGGGTTGTCAGGGTGTTGGTAGGTTGTCAGTAGGGTGTTGGTGGGTTGTCAGTAGGGTGTTGGTAGGTTGTCAGTAGGGTGTTGGTGGGTTGTCAGTAGGGCGTTGGTGGGTTGTCAGTAGGGCGTTGGTGGGTTGTCAGTAGGGCGTTGGTGGGTTGTTAGTAGGGTGTTGGTGGGTTGTCAGTAGGGTGTTGGTAGGTTGTCGTTAGGGTGTTGGTAGGTTGTCGTTAGGGTGTTGGTGGGTTGTCAGTAGGGTGTTGGTGGGTTGTCAGTAGGGTGTTGGTAGGTTGTTAGTAGGGTGTTGGTGGGTTGTCAGTAGGGTGTAAGTGGGTTGTCAGTAGGGTGTTGGTGTGTTACAGTGGGGTGTTGGTGGGTTGTCAGTAGGGTGTTGGTAGGTTGTCAATAGGGTGTAAGTGGGTTGTCAGTAGGGTGTTGGTGTGTTACAGTGGGGTGTTGGTGGGTTGTCAGTAGGGTGTTGGTGGGTTGTCAGTAGGGTGTTGGTGGGTTGTCAGTAGGGTGTTGGTGGGTTGTCAGTAGGGTGTTGGTGGGTTGTCAGTAGGGTGCTGGTGGGTTGTCACTAGGGTGTTGGTGGATTGTCAGTAGGGTGTTGGTGGGTGGTCAGTAGGGTGTTGGTGGGTTGTCAGTAGGGTGTTGGTGGGTTGTCAGTAGGGTGTTGGTGGGTGGTCAGTAGAGATTTTATTGATCATATTTTTCGATACACAGGCCAATGCCAACCAAAGGTCTGGTCGTGCAGGAAGAACAGGTCCAGGGTAAGTCATAAGTACCAATCACCACCAGGAATGAGGACACATTTTGCTTAAACGGACCTTTGTTTGATCCCAGTTGACCTCATCTTGAAACGCTTGAATGTGAGTCAACGTGAGAAAAATCTATTAATCCAATCAATATCGCTGCTGCATGAGGAAGATCCATGTAGTCTCGGACGTGGCATGTAGACACTTCCTAGAGACAGTACGTTAACTAAAATAATGTTATTCATACCTTGTCTTGTTCACAGACAGTGTTTCAGGCTGTACACTGAGAACTCTTACAACAACGAGCTGCTGTACACCACTGTCCCTGAAATCCAGAGGACAAACCTGGCTAACGTCGTACTGTTACTGAAGTCACTCGGGGTGCAGAATCTATTGGAGTTTCACTTCATGGATCCACCACCACAGGTATCCTCACCTGATAATTCATTTGAAATGAAATGTAATGAAAGATACATTGATCTAATTTAGTACAACCATGATGATGGTGATGATGGTGATGATGATGGTGATGATGATGATGATGATGATGGTGATGTGATGATGATGGTGATGATGATGATGATGGTGATAATGATGATGGTGATAATGATGATGGTGATGATGATGATGATGATGATGGTGATGGTGATGGTGATAATGATGGTGATGATGGTGATAATGATGGTGATGATGATGGTGATGGTTGTGGTGATGATGATGATGGTGGTAATGAGGATAATGATGGTGATGATGGTGACGATGATGATGGTGATGATGGTGATAATGATGATGGTGACGATGATGATGGTGATAATGATGGTGACGATGGTGATGGTGATGATGATGGTGGTAATGATGTTGATGATGGTGATGATGATGACGATGATGATGGTGATGATGATGGTGACGATGATGATGGTGATGGTGATAAAAAACACCGAAAGCGCTCTTCCCTTGCTAAATCTCTTGGAGCTTCTCACAGTAAATAATATTTATCGTCTTCATGCTTTAAAATTTACTCATTTATGGCATAAAGGTAAGCTCCCAGAGACACTTTCCTCTTTTTTCAAATATACAAAAGATATCCATCCTTACAATACCAGGTACGCAGCAAAGCAAAACTTGCATAAATCACAAGTGCGTACCAATATAGGCAAGCAAATGACGGCTAATATGGCGATTGAACTCTGGGAACAAATTCTTAGCCACTTAAAAAATGTTAATGTATTTTCGTTTGCGAAAAAATTAAAAAGTTATTTACTTGCCGACCAATTACAGATAAAAATTTAGTTCTTCCTTAGATTTTCCTTTTTCTAAATATTCTATTTCTTTCTTCATATATGTTAATATATACCATACATGTCATTACTCTAATTGTGGATTAACAGTTTTATTGTTCAGTTAAATTGTAATTATTTTTTATGTACTTGGTTCTTCTTCAGTTTACTCCAATGTTAAATTTTAAATTGCTGGGGTCTAACTCGAAAACCTTATGGTTAATTTAGACCCCAGGCTCTGAATTATGTTCTTTTGACAATTATCTATTCTTTATTTTCTAAGTTGTTTTCTATAGTTGTTTTTCACATTTCATGTAAATTTTCTTGTATGAGCAAATAAAATTGTATTGTATTGTATTGTATTGTGATGATGATGATGATGGTGGTAATGATGATAATGATGGTGCTGATGGTAATGATGGTGATGATGATGATGGTGGTAATGATGATAATGATGATGGTGATGATGGCGATAGTGATGATGATAATGATGGTGATGATGGTGGTGATGGCGATGGTGATGGTGATGATAGAAAAGACTCAGTAGAAGGAAAACAAAAACTTTAAGCAAAAAGAAATGTCTCTATTCTCTCAACAACTATACACTTCTGGTATTTCCAGGACAACATACTCAACTCAATGTACCAGCTATGGATACTAGGAGCACTAGACAACACAGGCGCACTAACTCCACTAGGAAGACAAATGGTAGAGTTCCCTCTAGACCCGGCCATGTCAAAGATGCTGATAGTCTCTGTCGACATGGACTGTAGTGATGAAGTACTGGTAAGTCCAAAATAGATGAAAGATTATATTTATTTGTCTCACGAATGTAGCAGTTAAGGCCCATTTACACGTTGAAACGTTTAGCTGAAACTAGAGTTCAACGGTGTTGTGAGACAAGTTTCGCGGGGGTTTAACACGGCGCAATTTGGCCTTGCTGGAACTTTTGTCGCGAGAACGTTTTACGAAAACGTTGAACGGCTTTCTACTCGTGCAACCGAAACTTTCGTCAAGTTCAGGAGAAAATTGCAACCAGTATAGAGGTCTTGCACCATCACGTGACTTCAGCCATGTTGAATGACAGAAACAATGCAATCGTTTTACATAAGAAAGAGTTCAATTCCCGAGAGCGAAGGGACGTTATTATTTTGCCATCTGACTACAGGCAGTCCAAGCTGGATTAGGGACTCTTAATTAATTATGCTTCAGGGGGGCTGGAGGAAAAATCAAAAGAAACCTTGGAAAAATTCACAACCCCTCCAATTCTATCTAAAAATTTTTTTTACCCTCCCCCCTCCTTGTGACCTTTTAGACATACCTTGATTATTTGTTTCAACCCCCCCTTTAAGTCAGCAAATACTATCAAAGCCCCCCCTACTTTTCCTCCAGCCCCTCCCCCCAGGGCATAATTAATGAACAGTTTCTTATGGACGTGGGCACGTGATGGTGCAAAACCTCTATTCGTGTACCAGCATCTTTTTGCTCCGTATTTTACAAGACAGTCATATAATGTTTTTGGTATTATTACAGACAATAGTCTCAATGCTGTCTGTGCCAGCGATATTCTATCGTCCCAAAGGAAGAGAAGAGGACAGCGACGCAGTTCGTGAGAAGTTTGCCGTGCCTGAGAGCGACCATCTGACGTACCTGAACGTCTACCTGCAATGGAAAACAAATAAGTATGGCCAAGAAATCGAAACTTTTATTTACACAAGTGACGAATAAATTTGTTAGATTTGTATAGGAAATCTCGAATACAATTCGGAATTTATAGGTACGAGTGATGTTTTGAAAGATTTCAAAATTGGACGAGCCGTTTGGGCGAGTTTAATTTGAGAACTTTCAAAACATCACGAGTATCTATAAATTCCGAATTGGACGAGAGGATTGTGCGATTTTTAGTTTATAATACACTCAACAAAATTGGGCAACTTAATTGGGACTTTACAGAGTACAATTTGGGATTCCAATCAGAATCGAGTAACTTTGTAGAGTGTATTATAAAATACACAATTTGATGTTTGTATTTTAAAGAGATTCGTGTTAATAGAGAAATTTTGCATTTTTTTATTTTAACGAAATTCGTGCTAGAGTGCATACCATATATTTGTGAAAACCTTTGTAAGAAATTCTTGCACAAACCTGCACAAATTAGTAAGTTCAGTAAACTGTAGACCTACAAAACTTTGCACTAATTTGTACAATTTTGTTAGTTAACTTTTTCTCGGATATATTGTATCCATTTTACCATTGTTTTGCTATCCATATATTTTCTCTCAAATTGTTGAAATGATTATTAATCTATTTTCCTTTCTATTCTTTTTTTCAGTTATTCAGCTCAGTGGAGCAACGAGCATTTCATTCATGTCAAGGCCATGAGAAAGGTAAGATCTATCAAGAGCTGTGTAAGACTCATTTAGAAACTATCATAGCGAGCAGTGAGTAAGAATTATGAATTAGGAGCCAATTTGGGAAAAATTGATGAATCAAAAAGAAAAAAAACTTGCTTGCTGTGCTGTGCGCGGTTATAAAGCACTTGGGGATTGGCAGATCACTTGAGAAGTTTCAAGAAGCAATCCGCTACGCGTCGTGCTTCTCCTAACACTTCTCTCGTGTTCTGCCAAACCCCGCGTGCTTTATAACTACACACAGCACGCGCGCGTGTTTTCTATTTCTTCAATGGTTTCAGCAGATTTAACATCACTAGGCGAAGAGTTCCGTAAGAATGGATAGCATAAGCATGAGAGTGTCTGCCCATAGCCAATGCTCTGCGACTTTGCGACTCCCAAACTGTGTATCGTATACAGCTATTTCGAATAAGATTGGTGAAGGTTTTGTTGCATGTCGCATGTTGCGCGTTGCTTGTTGCGTGTTGCATATGTTGCGTGTTGCATATGTTGCGTGTTGCATATGTTGCGTGTTGCATATGTTGCGTGTTGCATATGTTGCGTGTTGCATATGTTGCGTGTTGCATATGTTGCGTGTTGCATATGTTGCGTGTTGCATATGTTGCGTGTTGCATATGTTGCGTGTTGCATGTTGCATGTTGCGTATTGCATGCATGTTGTGTGTTACCTGTTGCATGTTGCGTATTGCATGTTGCATGTTCCATGTTGCGTATTGCATGTTGCATGATGTGTGTTGCTTTTTGCATGTTGTATGTTGCATGTTGCGTGTTGCATGTTGCGTTTTGCATGTTGAGTGTTGCATGTTGCGTGTTGCATGTTGCATATGTTGCGTGTTGCGTGTTGTATGTTGCATGCCGCATGTTGCGTGTTGCATATGTTGCATGTTGTATATGTTGTATGTTGCGTGTTGTATGTTGCATGTTGCATGTTGCGTGTTGTATGTTGCATGTTGCATGTTGCATATGTTGTATGTTGCGTGTTGGATGTTGCGTGTTGCATGTTGGATGTTGCATACCAAGATTGATTATATTCATATGTAAGTAATGTCCGCAAACAAGAAAATATACGGGGAAAACGTGCAGACCAAGTTTGGTAAAACTCCATGCTATGGCTTTCGCTGATTGCATTCACATCTACCATAATGCATTTCGGGCTTGGTATGCAATTTGCAACAATACTTTTAAGGATTTTCTCTCTGGTTGTTTGGTATTCCTTGCATTCCAAGAACAACTTCAATCTTATTCTCTTTTCAGGTTCGTGAGGTCAGAGGTCAACTTAAAGAGATCATGCTTCAGCACAAGATCCCTCTCAAGTCTTGTGGTAATGACTGGGATGTGATTAGGAAGTGTATTTGCTCTGCTTACTTCCACCAGGCTGCTAAACTCAAGGTAAGTAGGAAAAATGTTTTCTTTTTTCCTTGAAAATGTATATTGTCTGCTCTGGAAAAAGTACTAGCTCTTCTCTTTGGTGGTGATGGTGATGGTGACTTGGTAGTAGTAATGCATACAAGACTGACCGTGGTGTTGGTAGTGGTGATGGTGAGAGTAGCAGGGAATGTCTGTAGTGGTTGTGATGATAATGTGTTGGGGTGATGATGTGTTGACAGTGTTGGTGGTTATAATGATTATGATAGTAATTATGATGATGAATCACAGTGAAGTTGAATGTAATGGTAATGATGATGGTGGTAGTGATGATGATGATGACGGTAATGGTGATGATGATGATGACGGTAATGGTGATGGTGATGGTGATGATGATGGTAATGATGATGGTGGTAGTGATGATGATGATGGTAATTATGATGGTAGTGATGATGATGATGATGATAGTGATGATGGTGATGGTGATGATGATGGTAATGATGATGGTGGTAGTAATGATGGTGATGGTAATGATGATGGTGGTAGTGATGATGATGATGATGATGGTAATTATGATGATGGTAGTGATGATGATGATGGTGATAGTGATGATGGTGATGGTGATGATGATGGTGGTAGTGATGATGATGCTGATGATGATACCTATTTACCCAAGATACCCACAACACACACAATTCTGATATTAATCCTGTATTATTGTCAGGGTATCGGTGAGTATGTGAACATGCGTACAGGCATGCCCTGCCACCTACACCCTACCAGCGCTCTATTTGGCATGGGATACACACCTGATTACATCGTCTACCACGAGCTCGTCATGACTTCCAAGGTACGTTACTAGAGAAAGTCACTTGATTATTCTTCATTATAAAATGACTGCTCTAAATCTCGCGTTCTGATTGGTTGGGAGTGAGTGCTTTATGAGAGCACATAGCACGCGCGCGCACTTTCAATTTCGTCATTAATGTTATTTGTGTTTTATTAAAAAAATCTTGCTTGCTGTGCTGTGTGCAGTTATAAAGCACTTGGGGATTGGTAGATCACTCGAGAAGTATCGAGAAGCACTCTGCTACGCGTCGTGCTTCTCCTAACACTTCTCTCGTGTTCTGCCAACCCCCGCGTGCTTTATAACTGCACATAGCATGCGCGTTTCTATTTTTTTTCACTTTATCGTAAGTGTTCGTGAATATTTTGATGCTCTCTGAGTAAATGATTCTGTAATGGAATGACAACGGATTTGAAAACGGTTGTCCTTGACGATTTAATACGTTTAGGTTTCTGGATCTTACATCAACTTCAATTTGTATTTACACATGATATAATGATGGCCAATTAGAGTGAAGACATTTAACCCGTGAAATATAAAGTGTCAGTCAACGTGTAATAGTCAAATAGACACAAGAGAAAACAATGGAATTAGGGTCTACTAAAGTGTATTAGTCTAATATCTATTGCACGGGTTTAATGACTTCACTCTACAAGAACGTGTATATATTTACGAACACAAAGAAAAGATTTAACTAAGAAATTCAAGTCAAATAAGAATAAGAAAATACAAACTATATATATAAATCATGAAACAATGAAAGCTAATTACAAAAAGAAGATATATGTACAAGAATAAAAGTTAATAACAATGATATCACTACTATACCTGCAGCTTTGGACCCTCCCCCCTCCCCTATCACTTTGGGAGGTGAATTTTTAATTTCTGTATAAACTATCGAAAAGGTTAATTTATTCATGATTGTTTTTGGCGCGCAAAAAGAATATTTTTCTCTTTTCGTTTTATCGCTCTTGAAAAAAATATAGGTTTGATGTTTTTATCCCTGCCTTTACCAAGACACTGCAGAATGAAGGAGACAATGAAATATTTTGAAAGAGTTTTATTTAGAAGACGTTTTCGTTTCTTAGGGCTATTAATAATAGTTACATTTATCAGTGAAGAGTGCACAGGTTTAATTTGAGAATGTTTTATTTGAGATTTAAAAAAGGAAAGCAAAAAACATCTGATACGCATCTTGTTTTCACTGAAACGCAAGTTGACAAGGAGAGTGATTAGATCAATCAGTAATGATGAAAAGGTAAATTATACACCGTGAAAAGATGAAACAACTTACTGACGTTTCGGACGCTAGTCCTTCGTCGGAGTAAAAGAGAAAGAAGTGGTAGAAAGGAGTGTATATATGATAGAATAAGACAAAAGAAACCAATGAGAGCAAGGTAGGCAAGGAAACAAAAACAAACAATCAAAAGACAAAAGAAAAGGTTAGTTGAAAATAAGCGTTCATTAATCCCGTTGGGACTAAGAGTGCCCAATAGGTGAATAAGCCGCATTTCTTTGGTCTTGCGACAATCATTGTTGCCGTTAAGCAAAGAAAGACCGAAAACAATGAAGTCAGCTCACACTAGTTTTTAGCTAGTTATATCTTTTGATTAGATCAATCGTTAAGATCAATGATGGAAAATCAGATGTGCTTACCTTTCTGTTTCTTTATTGAAAACGATTTTCGACGAGAAGCTTGGGATCCATTATGGACCCCATTATGATGCTTACCACTGCTATCTCATTACTACAAAAAAAAGAAAAATAATAGATTATGTTACTTTTGAGTTCTTCTATCTACTGGTAAGCAAAAAAAAAAGTGACGATAACTTACAGGAGGCATATTGTACATTTGTCCATTTCGAATGCTCTGTGAGCACATGCATGACAAAGCATGTGCCCACAGAGCCCTAAAGATATTTTTACATCGTTGCCACAAAGTGGTGTAGCACACGCTGTGGAGTGACATGTGAGTTGAAGTAGGTGATAAGGGAAAAAACAGTTTTGAGGATAAGATTGATGACACTTTGAGATCACTTGCTCGATGGACGTGTGCTGGAAGACATCTTTTTGCAACTGTCGAGAGAGTACACCGAACGTGGTATCTTATGATGGGATTCTTTTCACCAAATATACCTCCCACCCACGTTGATGTCTAAGTGACCCTTATAATTTCCTTTCGTTGAAGTTTACATTTCTAAGTTACGATGACACGAATCTTCCCGGTGAGGTTTACTTTTTGGTATACAATGGTATACAAATATTTATGCATGTTTTTTTTGTCTTTTCTCGATGAATTTACACCTTAAACTATAGCTTTATATTGTATAAACCGATTTTTTCCCCATTCCTTCACTTGGGAGAAACGAGACTAAAGGCATGTGCGTTATGCTCAATGAGCACTTATATTACGTTTCTTCACCACTGTCAGATTTGCCTAAGCTTCATTACATTCTTTAGGTACCTACGTGTTGTCTTTAATCTACCGCTTTATTTCTTAATCCAAAACATGGGTCTTCCATGTCTTCTTGTCGCTTTAACATTTATGCTCTGTTAAACAAAATAATTTATACAGCGCTTAGCAAACAAAGATTGACATTTCTGCTTGACAAGCAGTTTTCGCTTCACTGCACTCTTGCCTCACCTCCATGTTTTGCTCGAATAATGTATACATTTTCGCATTCGCCTAACCCCCTTTTTCCTTCTTTTGAAGGAAGCAAAAATTTTTTTTTTAAAAATCTCAAATAAAGCATTTTCAAATTAAACCTGTGCACTCTTCACTGATAAATGTAACTATTATTAATAGCCCTAAGAAACGAAAACGTCGTCTTAATAAAACTCTTTCAAAATATCTTATTGTCTCCTTCATTCTGCAGTGTCTTGGTAAAGGCAGGGGAAAAAACATCAAACCTATATTTTTTTTCAAGAGCGATAAAACAAAAAGAGAAAAATATTCTTTTTGCGCGCCAAAAACAATCATGAATAAATTAACCTTTTTGATAATTTATACAGAAATTACAAATTCACCACCAAAAGTGATAGGGGAGGGGGGAGGGTCCAAAGCTGTAGGTATAAGTAGTTATATAATTACATGAATAAAAGGGAAAGAAAAAAAAGGGTAAAAAATGTTATTAAATAAAAAGTTTAGCATTAATGGAGTCACTTCACTACTCTTCCCAGTAGACCGAGGCAGTTGGAATTTTTTAATGGCCTTCGTAGCGTCTGTTATGTTATCCAGAAGTGCATTTCAAATCGGCCACGTGATGCCAATGTTGTACCACGAGGACAAGTTTTTTACACCACGTGATTAAAACTTGACTGAATTTTGATCACGTGATGTAATAAACTTGTCCACGTGGTACAACATTGGCATCACGTGGCCGATTTGAAGTGTACTTCTGGATCACATAAAAGACGCTACGAACGCGTTGAAAAAAGTACGCGCAACTGCCTCGGTCTACTGGGAAGATTAGTACAAAGAAAAGACAGGCAAAATATCAATGAACGATTGATATATTGTCTCATGATTGCAAATCTGTCTTTTAGGAATACATGCAGTGCGTCACGGCTGTGGATGGCAACTGGTTAGCAGAACTAGGCCCCATGTTCTACTCTATCAAAGAATCTTCTCGATCAAGAGCGGTATGTACCATTTACACCCCAAGCTTCCCAATAATCCTTTGCGATCTCCTATCTAAACTTATCGTACTTGAGATTTAGATTCAAAGAGACCTTAAGCACGACGTTTCTTGATATGTACCGTAAGCTTCCAACTGCAGTTCGACGTCGGGCGTTTTCCGTCAAACTTTAGACATTAGAGAGTTTTAGATTAACTTTTTTTTCTCCCGCAAACGGCAAACGTGACCACGTTTTCATAGTTTTCCTGTATTTTATTTTACTATTTACAAACCTTCTCACCAAGCGCAAATACTCTTTTGTTTTTCTACTACTTGGACTTTTTTGCGATTCTTTTTCAGTCATTTAAAAGAATTTTTTACTGGTCAACTGACGTTTCACGTTTGCCGTGAACGTAAATCTAAAACTCTCTATTAGGTAGATTAAGATTCACGTTTTTCCTTCCCGCAAACGCCAAACGTGACCACGTTTTCATCGTTTTCCTACATTTCACTTTACCTTTTGCAAAGCTTCTCGACAAAGACAAGTATTCTTTTGTTTATCTACTACTTGGAGATTTTTGCGATTCCTTTTCACTAATTTTAAAGAATTTTTAAATGAGAAGAGATAATTAGCTAAAAACTAGTGTGGGCTGCGTCGGTGTTTCTAATGAAACAGTAATGATAAAAGGGTAAATTTTACACCATGAAAAGATGAAAAAACTTACTAGTCCTTCGTCTAGCGTCCGAAACGTCAGTAAATTTTTTCATCTTTTCACGGTGTATAATTTACCCTTTTATCATTACTGAATTTTTTAATGGTCAACTGACGTTTCACGTTTGCGGTAAACTAGAATCTTTAACTCTCTACTTTCTATTAAGCAAGGCGTCATAACGAAGTTGTTGCTGGAAGAGCCGCCATTTTAAATTTCATTGATGCTGAATGTTCCTCCGTGTTCGTTTGCTTGTCATACCTGCGTGAATTCTTAGCTATTTTACAGCTAAATAGTTGATAGTTAAATACTTTTAAGCGCAACATGGCTAGTTGCAGAGCCCCATTTAAACCAGCTTTGCTGAACTGGGCATCTCTGCTTAAATATTGTCCATAAATAAATAAATGAATGAACTACTTCGAAGATACAGCGGCCATCTTGGATCGCAAGGCATTATGGGTCGTCCAGGGGGCAAATGAATCTTTGTTACAGTAATGACGTCGATTGATATTACAGCACTTCTCAATCACGCGCGCGAAATCCTACAACTTGCTGTTTCCACGAAGTAGGTTTTGGTGGATGTCAATCAAGGCGTTTCCATGACATTCCATAGGCACGTGCCCTCGAAAGCTTTGTGTTTTCCGACAATGTTATGGAAACGCTTTTGATGATAAGATTTCGTGTGTGTGATTGAGAAGCGCTGTAAAAGCTTACCACAAGAAAATACAACAAAAGATGAATTACCGTCGTTTGCATTGCTACGCGGCCACCCCAGACAAAAATCGCGACGTGCACTTTGTAATAGACTGCCGTCAATCAAACGCGTTGACGTCATTTACACGCGTTTGGATCGGCCCGGATAGGCCCGGTGAGTGTGGCTCATAGTACTTGTAAACAATCGACCGAAGTTTTGGCGCCTTTTGAATCACACGCGCATGTAAATGACGTCAACGTGTTTGATTGACGGCAGTCTATTGTTAAGTGCACGTCACGATTTTTGTCTGGGGTGGCCGCGTAGCAATGCAAATGGCGGTAAGACGGCACATCGATCACCTTTACTCATAAAAGAAAGACAAACACACGAAACTCTATATTTTTGTCATCTTTGTTTTGTTTTGCCCCCCCCCCCCCTCCCCCTGGCAAGATGGCCGCCGTATCGTCGAGTAGTCCATTGTTTGCACTCTACTGTCGCTTATAGTGACTGATCGATATGTTTCGCGTAGGAAAATCGCCGGCGAGCTAAAGATCGAGCGACTGCGATGGAAGAAGAACTGGCCGCAGCAAGTGAGCAAATGAAAGTAAGAGAAGAGGAGAGACTCAACAAGATGACACCATCAGTAAGGTATGGAGATCCTAATACCAGTAGGATAATGTAAAGGTGCCGTAACACTAGGAAGTTTTCTTTATGTCGCAATAAGTTCTTGCTTAACATGCTCAACGTGCGAGATAGTTCAGGGCTCATCCAATAAAAATCGTGGATACGGCACGGGCGTCCGTACAGAGAGAGCTTTCCACAGTCATACATTATGTGTTCTAATGTGCGTAATGTAAGTAAATTTTCCCCATTTCGGACCACGTACCATTCTTTTGAGAATAAGACTATTTGTTCGAGTTGTATCCATATATAGCCCTCTTTACCTTTGGTGCAATGTTTTCCCATTTTAGACCATGTGTCATTCTCTTGAGAATAAGATTCTTTGTTTCAGTTGTATATATTCGTGCGTATTTTTATACACAACCGTTAGACGAAGAATTGATACTCTAGGGAATAACACGTGGTCTAAAATGGGAAAACATTTCGCCCAAGTTAAAGAGGTCTATTTGTGCGGGTTTAGGAGGGTGATGGGATGAGCGTAGTAGTAGCAATCGTTGGCAATAGGTTTCTAACAGAATATTTATCATTTTTTTGTTATCGACAGAACTCAGATTGTAACTCCTGGCAGAAGAACTCCAGCCACGCCCAAACGAACACCCAAACGATTCGGGATTTAGATGATATTTTCCAGTATGCGACTTTAGCATCAGAGTAGTATCAATGTACTATCTGAAAGCGCTTTAAAAAAATCTATATCATATTTTATTTTTCATGTATCATTAGATCTTAAACCACTACGCCACCCATGCCATACCAAATAGAGTGTGTGCAACCATGTAACTCAAAATCCCTTGAGATACAAATGACAATGAAACAGCCGCCATCTTGGTTGATCTAATAAGAGAAGCTAATGAGGAATGCTTTGTTATCGTCAACCAAGATGGCGGCATTAACGTAACATGCACATGCTCTATACGTAATGGACGTAATGTTTTCCCATTTCAGACCATGTGTTATTCTCTTGAGAATAAGATCCTTTGTTTGAGTGCCGTCCATATTCACGTGACACGTGGTCTGAAAAGGGAAAACATTACGCCCACGTGGATTTGGGCTATCACCAACTTCCAGTGGCAAGTTGTTTCATAGCCAGACTGAGATTACAAGAGTGCATACCATATGTCCGTGAAAAAGTTAACTAACAAAATCGTACAAATTAGTGCAAAGTTTTGTAGGTCTACGGTCTACTGAGGTCTACTGAACTTACTGATTTGTGCAAATTATTACAATTTCTTACAAAGTTTACAGCGTTTTTCACGGATATATGGTATGCACTCTACTAACAATCTACTAGACTCAATATACCCACCTGTAGTGCACGGTAGAATGTCTAATAAGATTTATTATGTATTTTATTGCTATCTATTGAATTGTACAGTTCAACTCACTATCGTCGATAATTTTTTTTATAATGAAGGAATGGAAACTAAATAAACGATGCTACATATTTATTAACCACATGCGTTTTATTTTCGTTAACAAATCAACTCCTTCAGGGGGCATTCTTTTTTCTTAGGAGGGGTAGAGGGGCACATATGCTAACAGCTATTCCTCCGACCCCTTTTTCCTTCTAAATCAAACTGCCGCATGGCAAACTCGTGGATACCATCTGAATCTCAATTTCTCTCTTGAGATATTGGGTACCCTGTGTTCCTCTTACGTCCTAGACTGCGATCGGTCCCAATTTTCCCTCTAGACTTAGTAAAGACGAGTATTTTAATTGTGATTCCTGTGGACGCGTGCGGAGTTTGGAGCGGGGAGAAGGGAGAGCCAATCTCCGCGCGCGTCCACACTAATCCCAACCAAAACACTCGCAATCTACCTACGTCCCGCTGTCCCGCTGACAAGAGCGTTGTGTTATACGTATTAAATTACTCTGTGTATATTGAAGTTTTCTTTGATATGGCTGGTCTGACAAATTATCTATTTACACTGTGAAATAAGCGGATATACTATTAAATTGTTTATGAATGTTAGAGTGCTCACACTAAATCCGTGAAACAAACACTAGTTTTAGCACTAAATAGTGATAATTAAACAATAAAAAACAAAGGATTCTGTATGAAATAGTACTAATTAGTACTATTTAATGTTCACGGTTTTAGTGCGTGCACTCTATTCAACTTGTCTTCATTCAATCTGTATGATAAGATTCATAGGTTTGTTGTTGTTCGCTGATTTTAGTACGTAAATCAGCAAAAAGGTCCCGGGGGGGCGGGGGGAGTACTCTTGCCCATTTAGGGTAGGGATGTGCCGCTGAGCCCTCTGAACTCTGATTCTGTTCCAAATTAAGATCGCTGAAAATCATACCCTGCTCTGGTATTGCGAAAATGGACACCCTGTTCCAGAGAGGAGAGAGCTTGATTTCATATACCCTGTCCCCGAGCGAGCACGATTTTATATACCCTGTTCCAGAGTAGAATCGCTGAAAACCATACCCTGTTTGGCGGCACGTACTCGTATAGCGAATATAGGGGGGTATCCCACCCGGGAAAAAGGTGGACTGGACGTGTTCCCCTCTCCCACCCTCAAAGACGTTAAATTATGAAACATGGGCTCCCTGTGTTGCGGTCAGTCAGTCCATCCATCACGTGACAGTTGGTAATGGCGTCTGTCTATGAATATTCTATCAGTCTGTCGTTGTTGGCTCGTGTTTGGGATTCAATTCTGAAGTGATAATGTAATGCTAACAAGCCCAAAAAAATCTAAATTATAGACCGTTCACTGCACTAACGACTGAGCTGAGAATGTATGATCTGAGGGCTTAAAACGACGAGCTAATAAGATGTTAAACGTAACGCATCAACTGAAGAAAAAGGTTTGAAAAACAGTTTTAAAATGTCGTTACTCGAGCTAAATAATTGTTTACTCTTCGGTTCCGAGTCGTTTAGCTTATACAATTTCCACACTTGGATACCTTATTAACCGGGTTAATTGTTTTAGATGTTTTCTCGTGTATAAATTATTTTATTTAAGCTTGAAATTCGCGGAATTCGAATATTTTTTTCTCGAGCGATGATCAACTTACTAGACTAAATTCCGAACAATTTTTTATGTGTTGGTATTTGATATTCTCTCAGGCACTTGTATTTACTTACTTCAGCAATATTATGTGTTAACTAAGTCACTCGTTTATTCTTGTACAGCTGTTTTTAACAGACTTAGACGAACGGGAGTCGCCAACAAGTACTCGTAAAGTACTCAACAACCAAGATGTCTCGTCATCTTCAGCTTCCACCTCAGAACCACAATCAAAGGGACATAAATCTTTGCCAAGTCTTCCTTCTCCTGAAGAGGAAGAATCTATGAATCTATCCATAGCAAGGAAAAGATCTCCATCGAATTCAACTCCGCTTCCAGCGAAGGCTTACGGGCCTTATTTCCTCGAGTATACTTTAATGGCAGAATAGTAAGTTCTCAAGTGTCTAAGTTTATGAGTCGACTTTATTAATTTGTTTATGTCATAAGAAACCTTTATTTTTTTATTCCTTTGAGTTACATAACTATTTAATACTGCTTTTTAATATCTTAGTATGTGTTTCCGCTATTTTTGTGTGTGTTATTTTTCTAATAAAATAATAATAAGTGTAATCAGAGATGAAAGCATAGGTCATTTGCAAAGGTTGATCCAAGTGTCGTATCCCATTACGGGTATCAAGTACCAATTAGTTAATCTTATATGCTTTGCGTTTTTATCAGTAACCAGTTAAGGAGTAAAAGGTTACCAGGAGTCTATGTTTTACCTGCTGCTAAATCTCCACTTGGTGAGTCATGCTTTTTTATATATTTTACATTTTATTATGTAGCTTAGCTAGTACGTGCCCATTGATTGGTCAGGAACTGTGCTGTATTACCGCCATGTGCATTGCTACGCGGCCACCCCAGACAAAGATTGCAACATGCACTTTGCAATAGACTGCCATCAATCAAACACGTTGACGTCATTTACACGCATGCGTTATTCAAAAGGCGCGAAAACTTGTTGATTGTTTACAAGTATTATGAGCCACACTCACCGGGCCTATCCAGGCCGATACAAACACATGTAAATGACATCAACATGTTTGATTGACTGCAGTCTGTTGCAAAGTGCACAACGCGATTTTTGTCTGGGGTGGCCGCGTAGCAATGCAATTGGTGGTAAGGCTCAAATACACAATGTGAGGTTGCCTATGATGTTAGTTATAGTGTATAAATCCCGATGTATGTGTGGCCACCCATCCGGGTGTTGCATGCAACATTGACGCTCATGTTGCACAAGTAGAAAGGAGTTTTACTTAACAACATTATGCGCAACAGCTGCACATAATGTTGCATGCTTTAAAGGTGCTGTTAAAAAGGACAATTTTAAAACAACAATTTTTGGCAAACGTTTGTCATTTTGAGTTGGGAAGTTTTGACTTCAGATCAAAAACTCGCAACATGTTGCCGAAGTTGAAGTTGCAATTAGAGCTGTGCAAAAATTTGCATTGCAAATCGTCTCATGTGACATTGCCTTAAAACTGCATGCACAAAGCACATTTGAATTTGCATTTTCTATTTCTTCGTTAATGCATGGCTCAGAGTGAAAATGAGAGTCATATTTGCCCAAGACTCGTTTCTTATTAAGGTGAAGCTTAGAAAAATATTAAGAGTCTAAAGAAAACATAACTGATTGTTTTTCTATTGTTGTCAGTTTGGTATGGTGTTATTTTTATACGCATGGGCTCGTACCAAGATGGAGCATTCAAGTTCACCATGACTGTACCTGACAACTACCCTGATGGAGAATGTCCAGTGAGTAGTATTAAGGAGGCTGGAAAGTGTTTTGTGCCTTCACATACACTCCCAATTATGAACTAAAAAATTTAATATGACTATAATATGACAGCAAGTAAACCCGGAAAGCCAAAGACTGAACTGAAAACTGAACATGAAAAAAATGATGTAAGACATTGCTATGACAACATCAGAACCCAAGTTCAAATTTTAGTAGTTTGTGAAAATTTTTTTAATCAAAATAAACAGCAGAAATAGGTATCCAGGCTTGGTGATGATAGTATTGTTGAAAGTCTATAATCATTATGGCATGACGTACAAAAGTATGACCACATTTAATGTATTCGCATACTTCTATGCACAGGCTTTTTGGTGCCAAACAAGCTTTTAAATGCCTTTTTTGATAAAAGCAGCCAGATTCACATCAAAATGTGTCAGTTTAATGTACAAAAGTCTGTGCAATAAAGAATGCAAATACATTAAATGTGGTTAACTGTGATCATACTTTTGCGCATTGCACTTTATAGTTGCCCAAGCAAAATGCAATATTCTTAATGTTTGTTGACTCATACCTTTTTACAGTAATAATAATATAAACTCTTTATTTACTGAGGGTAGCACTAAATAGCAATATGCTAACAAACCTGTGGCCCTCTATTATATAAAGTACGAAGATATGTGTATAAAAACTAGAGAATTATAACTATAAGATAAAAACCCCTACACTAAAAAATAACTTATAACTAATAGTTAATTATTATTATTGAATGAAAAAAAGTTAGAAAATATAAAATAATATCTAAAAATAGCTATACTAAATTATACTATAAAATGATTTAAAGTTTTTTGATTTTCTAAGAAATAATTTCTTAAAGCGCTTTTAAAGGTAGAAAAAGAATCGTTTTGACAGTGCTTCTCAATCAGATGCATGAAATCGTACAATTTACCGTCGCAACGAAGAAGGTTATGGTGGACGTCAATCAAGGCATTTCCATAACATTCCATAGGCACATGCCCTTGAAAGCTTTGTGTTTACCAGCAATGTCATGGAAATGCTTTGGCTGATGTCCACCAAAACCAGGTGTTGCAAGATGTATTGTATTCTGGGTCAGGGGTAATGTATTGCATGGTATTGTCTAGCTCCAAACTCATTGTTCTTGGCTATTGTTTTATTGTCTTCATGGCTTATTTTTAGTCACAATGAATAAAAAAAATTTCCAATTTTCCGTGTGTGATTGAGAAGCGCTGTAAAGATAATTTATTTGCGTCATTAATAGTAAAATAATAAAATAACTTCTTCATTCAAAAGAATTATAATATATTCCTATGCAATAACCTTTCATTTTTACTTTCTTTCTTAATTAGAAATTAGTATTCAAGCCACCAATCTTTCACCCAGTAGTAAATATAGAAACAGGAGAGCTAGATGTAAAAAGAGCATTTCCAAAATGGAGGTAAGAACTAATACCCATGAAACTTTAATTTTTCATAACCCAGAGAAATGTCTTGGCTGATAAAACCCTGAAACAACCTCTGGGCTGATAGAACTCTGAACTAACATCTGGGTTTATGGGTACCAGAGGTTGTTTCAGGGTTCAATCTGTGAGTTAGTCATGCCCTGACTTAGATCAGCCCAGAGGTTGTTTCAGGGTTCTATCTGTGAGTTAGCCATGCCCTGCTGACTTAGATCAGCCCAGAGGTTGTTTCAGGGTTCAATCTGTGAGTTAGCCGTGCCCTGACTTAGATCAGCCCAGAGGTTGTTTCAGGGTTTTATCTGTGAGTTAGCCATGCCCTGACTTAGATCAGCCCAGAGGTTGTTTCATGGTTCAGTCTATAAGTTAGCCATTCCCTGACTTAGATCAGCCCAGAGGTTGTTTCATGGTTCAGTCTATAAGTTAGCCATTCCCTGACTTAGATCAACCAAGAGGTTGTTTCAGGGTTCCATCTGTGAGTTAGCCATGCCCTGCTTTTGATGAGCCCAGATGTTGTTTCAGGGTTCCATCTGTGAGTTAGCCATGCCCTGACTTTGATCAGCCCAGAGGTTGTTTCAGAGTTCCATCTGTGAGTTAGCCATGCCCTGACTTAGATCAGCCCAGAGGTTGTTTCAGGGTTCCATCTGTGAGTTAGCCAACTTCAACTTGTTTATTTACACTTTTTTTATATACAGTTATATATTTACAGGATATAATATACAAATACATATTTTAATACAAATAAGGGAAATTATATTTTTAGGTAATAAAAGTGTAGGGCGATTAAAGTAGCTTATGCTTTCTAGTTAATTGCCCTCCATAGTGGATTAGTTAAGTATATATAGCGTAAAAAAAAAGAGGAATTACAAAATATCATAAACACACACACATAACAGGACATAATGGCAACTACTTTTTTTTCAGATCAGCCCAGAGGTTGTTTCAGGGATCAATAAAATTTGAAGGTTTTTTTGAAAAACAACCAAATAAACAAGTTTTACTCATGACACTGACCATGGAAATGATCATAGATATTCTGTACTCCTTACCTTCATTTCTTTTCATTTTCTAGGCGTAGTGTGAATCATCTCTGGCAAGTCCTTTTATATACTAGAAGAATATTTTATAAAATTGATACGAGAGACCCTCTAAATCCAGAAGCAGCTAATCTGTAAGCATTTAACATTTATCCTTGAATTGCCCTTTAACATTATGACTGACATCACAGCATGGTTACAGTGGGGAACAGAATCAATAAAAACAATGGAAATTTCAACTAAATCTCTTTCACATGAAAAGATTGGTTTCAAATTGGCTATTTTCCATATATGTTATGAGTCAATGTTTATCCTTTGACACTTATGTATTAGCTTTTCCCCATGAGGGCAGGGACACCACAACAGCTTTATGCCAATTACAGTGGGCCCTGTAGAGTTTTAGCACGGGCACTGAAGATGGTCGTCACCAGTGTCTTCAGTCGATCTTTTACGTCTGCCTCATACAGGGTTATATAGTGAAGACAGACGGGGCCTACAATTTTAAGTCCTTGTCCTTGTCTAACCATTTGCAGATATAATTACAAAGGCAGCACCTTCTCCTCAGTTATTTTAAGACCCTGAGTGTTGGTCTGGCTGAGGCTTGAACCAAGACCTCCCGCACAACAGACCGATGCTCTTACCAACAGAGCTAATCGGGTTGCACACTGTGTGGGGTCAGTGTTGCTGGGACCTCAAGTCCGTTCACCTCCCCCTCATCATGCTTGTTTGCTTCTTATTTAATGGTTTTGTTTTTTTGTTCTCCCTTGTAATTCAAGCATGATAAAAGCCTCTAAATAAAAATAACATAAATATTAATGTTATTTTGTTGTCATTCATCCCTTCTCCATTTTGTAAATGCAATTTTATTGTGTTGTTTTCTTCATGTTGTTGTCATTCTGTCTCTCTCTAGGGACCATATTCCTTAGTGTTAAAACAATAGACTGTTTTGATGTGATGCCATAGTCTTATAAGACAATTATTTTGTGTGTAAGGATTAAATTATAATATTCCTTGGTATCATTTCTTTAAAATGTCGTTGTTGTGTTCATAGGTATGAAAATGATAAAGAAACTTTTAAGCAGAAAGTGAATGAATGTTTAAGAACCTGTCATAACGAGCTACACATTCCTGTCGACGATGACCCCCATTGCATTCAGTAAGTTGATCTATTCTAAAAGCTAGTTCATTTTATCTACTTATCTGTTTCGTCTACACTCAATTGAAGACTCAGTGTCGGGTTCAGAAATATAGAACATACAAGCTGACACCGAAATGGCACATGGGAAGTACGTTAATTAGATGCATGCTATGACTTGCGACCCGTGGCATCATCCACTGTTTTTAATACGCGTTTGGCATTCTAAACCGACTGCATGGATGGTGCAAATGAATGAATTATAATATGATTATGTCATTTCCCATGTGCCATTTCGGTCTCAGCTTTTATGTTCTATGTTTCTGAACCCGACAACGATTCTTCAATTGAGTGTATACATCTATCTATACATCCATTTATTAATCCATTTTTTCTTTTGATACAGTTTTGTGGAGCTTGAACCCCAAAAAATTGATGAAGTCAAAGAAACCATACTTGAAAGTCAGGTAAGGATTAAATATCTTACGATACACGTTAGGGTCATTTATGCAGGGGGAAATAAGATGCAAACTGATCCATTTATACTAGTGCCTCTTACATAAGATGCAAAGGTCATGTATTTACAGTTCGCTTCTTGTGATAATTAAATTTCTGGTCTGTGTGGGCTTCCTCTGTGTGGGCTTTCCCATGCTTTTCCTAACACTTCCAATTACAGTATTTTCAAACGATTTATATTGCAAACAATTCTACAGGGTTCGTGCTACTCCTTGAAATCCTTGAAAAGTCCTTGAATTGAAAACACGTTTTTAAGGGCTGAATTAGCTGTACTGTAACATTGAATCAATGTTTAAACCACGTTCCAATACAAAAACCTTTGTCCTTGAAAATCGAATTTTTGTGCTTGAAAAGTGCTTAAAAAGTCCTTGAATTTTGTAACAAAAATGTAGCAGGAACCCTGATAGTACACAGTCAGAGAAAAGTAAGTGAATTCTGAGTTTATTTCAAGGTCGGGGAATTGTCAGGGAATTTTGATTTTGGTCAGAGAAATTTACAATTTATTAAAAAGTCAGGGCATTTTTGGGTAACCGGTCATGACGCCCCCTTGTCATGACGCCCCCAACCATAACGCCCCCACGTATACCATGACGCCCCCAGTCTGTACTACCATGACGCCCCCAGCATAAACCATGACGCCCCTAGTCTCTATTAACTCTTATTTAATAAGAAGTTTAACGATAATAATATGGCGCTACGAACCCATGTAAATCGAACACTATTGGAGTTGTTTCATGGTCATTACGATTTTAAATAACTCGTTTCTACGCTTCGCGTATCCACGAGTTAAAAACGATACCTACAAGCTGGCGAACACTAAATCTCTGTAGTTAAGCAATGTACTTCTTGAATCTTATCATTTAATAATAGTTAGTTCCAGAACTTGATATAGCTGAATTAGAAGTAAAAGAACATCATTCAGATGCATTAGGAATCCAACCATAATTCTAAGACATGTTCATCGATCAAAACTTTTATTTCGTGCGATCAAGTCACGCTGTTGTTACGAAGCACTCTCAACACGGCCCGTGAACCAGAGTGAAGTTGGTGTCAGGTTTTAGAGTCAGATTTTTGAGTCAGGTTTTCGGATCTACTGTCAGATTTTTTCCGGGGGGCGTCACATCATGTTGAACACAAAGTGCTCTATATTCGTAGAAACGCTTTGATTTACTATAAAACCCACACCAAGCTTTACTCACACGATATTTCTTGCGATTCGTTGTCTTTGGGGATCGAAACACTCACCTCAAAGAAAATAAACAGCGGTTTCAGATTTTTTGAGCTGTTTTATCTACTATCAACGGGCTTCATGCCACGAATACTTCGAGTACCGCTCCCATATATCGAGTTACCGAACCCTTTTATTTCAAAATGTTGACGCACTTTTGCTTAACGAAAAATATCCATGCTTTACGTCGAATAAGCCAAGCCGTAGTTTGATGTCCAAATAAACTATCGATGAAGCAGTACACATAAAAGCATTAAGAAATATCACTTGATGTCTGATTTTTTTGAGTCAGATTTTTCTGTCACGCCGCGTGAGAGAGTGATCATGTTACAGCGGATTGCACGGCTACAAATTTCTCTTTTCAACCATTATATTTTTCTTAAATGTTGACATCTCCCAACAAGCGTCATTTCTACGGGATCTTCATGAACGCATTTGCAAGTCAAAATCTAGTCTCCCAAAGAAATATCACTTTTCCACAGCCCTTGGCAGCAATAATTTCTGCGTCGTGGACATCCAAGCATCCCGTACTTCTAAAGATGCCCATCTTGAAGAGCTTTCTTGATCATCCTTCTGAAGTACGGCATGTCTTTCTGTTTAGTTGGGATAAAAAGTTGGTAATGTTTTTCATTTTGTACATCCTTTAAAATAGGATCTTAAAGATGTTTTTGGTACATACTTGGTCGAAGTCGATCTTTCTTTCCAGTGCAATGTATTCGGCATACTATAAGAATATTGAATTGCAAGAATTACGGTAAAAACACTATATTATTCCTATCAGTTAATCGAGTATTGCTAAGGTCATTTACGGTGTTGCTTTTAATGAAAAGGAATTCACACAGCAGACTGATGCGTTAATGCGTACGTGTACTTAAACCGTGCGTCAGACATTTTCAGTTATTACTATTGATAGAGTATTTCAATGTACTCCTTAATTGAGGTACAAACCTTGCAAAGAAACACTCCACAGTCGTCGCAATTCCTCTGTAAAGGTATGGTCTAAAAATGATGCAAAACAGTTTTTTATTATTAGTAATTCGTAATATAATCTCCATTTCCGTTATCACCATTACCAGTTAATTGTCAACGGGTTGATCAAAAGTAAACATTGTGCGAGCTTTTGGACCTACTTACTTCGTTTGGATTTAGAGCAAACCACTCACTAATGTTCAGAGGAGCGTTGTAAGTAGCAACATGAACGTAGCATAAAAGCTCCCTAAAAAGTATTTGTTATTAGATTCCAATAGAAGACTCAATAAGACTGATAATCAACAGATGAAAGAAGAGATGATTGATTGATTGATTGATGGGATTAATTCATAAAAAATTACTAAAGTATAAAAACAACAACAATGGGATTTGGCAGGGGCCGAAAAGGGTGGCTCTTCTTCACTGAAGCCATTTACAATTAAATGAAGAGAAAAATCCCAAAACACGGAGGATAATATACTTCGTTCGTGACGTAATTGAGAGTAGATGATTAGTCAGGGTGTCGTGGGAAAACGCGTTATACTCACATTATTGAGGAAACAAGTGATCTCTTTGGTTGCCCTGTGAGTGAATCCAAGTGAATAACCTTTCTTTCCTTAATTAGAACTACCTGTTGGTTATCAAGATAGTTTGTTATCACTGGCTATACCATGATTTCCAATTTTAATCGATAATGAGTGGTGACACTATTTCCTGTTTTGTTTCTTCTTATCGTGGCTTCACATCCGCAGTACTTACCATGAGTGTCCAATGATTTGTCTCATTCACGGGAAACAACACAATATCTTCATCGAACAACAAAAATCTATAGGAAAACAATTCGGTGTTTATGCCAATGTTACACATAACTTGAGAAGTTACATTTCCATTTTTACCGTTTGTGCTGTCTTGTCCAGATTTCTGCAATCACTGCATTTCTATTGCTGTGCCACTTTTGAAGGATATAGCTTTCAATTATCTTTATTCTGCAATTGTTTGCCTAATAATAAAAATAATAACAATAATAATAATAATAACAATAATAATAATAATAACAATAATAATAATAATATGATGATGATGATGATGATGATGAAGAACATAATAATGATGATTACACATTCCTCTGAGTTGCATGTTTAAGCGATAATCATGATTCAAATAGTCTACGGTACCTAGATAAAAATTTACCTTCTTTGCTTCCCGTTCTATTAGCTTTAAGTAGGCATTCACAACCTGTAAATCATTCACATATGGAGCAAATATCGCTTTCAAAAAACAAATAAAATAGAAACGCAAAGATATATTTTATCTACGATTGTTTCATTCCAAAGTGTTTACTTACTCTCTCATTAAGCCATTGTCCATTCTTCAGAGTTTCCAAATCGCTTTCGTCACAAACATCAACAGTATTTTCTATGACCGGATGAGTGGAAGGACGCCGACTCTCCTTAAATTTTTTTAACAAAATTAAATGGGTTATTCTATTATCGTTTATAATAAACGAAAAGTATTGGAAGATTGGTTTTGAACGGATAAAAGGGGGAAAACAATAGAAAAAAATATATAATTCCTTTTTACCTCATCTCCTTTTGTGCTTGGTGACCAGAATTTTTCCCACGATTAGTGTTTAGCATTCAGCTACATAGCAACAATCTAACCGATATGATGGTAGGGTCTTTAACGGCTTCATCAATCTGTTTGAATGTGTATCATGAGTACAAAAAAAAAGGCTGGAGTATAAAAACGAGGTTACGCAGTGAATAGAGTCTTACTGCATGCATTGTAAAAAAACGACTGGGAAGAAAGGATTTTGTTTGATTCCGTTAATGCAAGACAATACTGCCATATTTGATTAAACAAATATTGGGGTGACAGCGAAACATCCTCCTTTTTCGTGAAGGCTTCGTTAAATCCTTGTTACTTAACGACGTTTATATTACTACCGGAAAAAGATTAACAGTGACCTCCTAGACCATCTTATCAATAAGATTCTGTTTGAGTGATAAATGGGTGATAATTGGAAATGTTATTAGAAGTAGTTATCACATTGCTTATCTTGGCGTGAAAACCGCACGCCTTCTTTTGTGTGTTCAGATCATTGAGCTAACTAAACCCTATAATCACGTATTGTAATCTGCTTTGTAACATGATCACTCTCTCACGCGGTGTGACAGAAAAATCTGACTCAAAAAAATCTGACAACAAGTGATATTTCTTGGGGAGACTAGATTTTGACTTGCAAATGCGTTCATGAAGATCCCGTAGAAATGACGCTTGTTGGGAGATGTTAAAATTCAAGAAAAACATAATGGTTGAAAAGAGAATTTTGTTGATCACTCTTTCAAGCGGCGTGACAGAAAAATCTGACTCAAAAATCTGACAACAAGTGATATTTCTTCGGGAGACTAGATTTTGACTTGCAAATGCGTTCATGAAGATCCCGTAGAAATGACGCTTGTTGGGAGATGTCAAAATTAAGGAAAAATATAATGGTTGAAAAGAGAAATTTGTGGATCACTCTCTCACGCGGCGTGACAGAAAAATCTGACTCAAAAATCAGACATCAAGTGATATTTCTTAATGCTTTTATGTGTACTGCTTCATCGATAGTTTATTTGGACATCAAACTACGGCTTGGCTTATTCGACGTAAAGCATGGATATTTTTCGTTAAGCAAAAGTGCGTCAACATTTTGAAATAAAAGGGTTCGGTAACTCGATATATGGGAGCGGTACTCGAAGTATTCGTGGCATGAAGCCCGTTGATAGTAGATAAAACAGCCCAAAAAATCTGAAACCGCTGTTTATTTTCTTTGAGGTGAGTGTTTCGATCCCCAAAGACAACGAATCGCAAGAAATAGCGTGTGAGTAAAGCTTGGTGTGGGTTTTATAGTAAATCAAAGCGTTTCTACGAATATAGAGCACTTTGTGTTCAACATGATGTGACGCCCCCCGGAAAAAATCTGACAGTAGATCCGAAAACCTGACTCAAAAATCTGACTCTAAAACCTGACACCAACTTCACTTTGGTGGCCCGTGATCGACATTTTGGAATGCCTTTATCGGCACGAGAAAGCTATAAAAAATTCTTCATATTTAAAGAACATCATTTCGGTGCATTTGGAATTCTAGAACATCATTTCACAAAGAACGTTAAAACTTTTTTGTAAGGATTGTTTTTGAGACTCGCACCTTTGTGTTTGTCTATTTCGATAGCTTTTTCAAGTGATTTCAGCAATCGCCGGTAAAGACAAAATATTTCTTCAAGGCATCTGTTTACAGAATAGGTTTTGAAATTACGAACAGAAAGTTGAATAAACTCAATCTCGGAAGTAAATTAGACAGTGAGTCGAGGAATCCAAAGTGATACCTCGCTGTATTCCCGGGTGTGTTACAAACGCGATGCGTCACGTCAACGTATCATTTGTATTTAGATTACAGTAATATCCAGAGTAATATCATAGTTACATGTAACTACGATAATTCGGTATGCTCTTTTGATTTATTTTCCATTTTGTAGCTCTAGAATATCATTTTAATATGAACTCTGAAATTCAGCAGTAATGATTGTTTTTGAGACGCGGTTTGTGTTTCGCGTCACCAAGCGAAGACTTCAAACGCGGAGGAGTTGTGTGACAACAACAGTGTAACGACTTGAATATGGCAAACTACCCGATTTATGTTAGCAATCTTTGCTTGCTTTCCGAAATAGTTATTAAAAACACACATGTTTCTCCTTCAAGAAAGTTTATATGAATAAGGAGGCTATTAAAGTAGAAGAAACGTTACGGATGAGTCAAAAACTTTAGACGCAAACTATAGTTGCCGTGACGACATACCCAGCAGTGAAAAGACTTGTAAAGTGAGAACGGAAAACTACCCGAATTTCGTAAGAAATCTTTGATCATTTACCAAAATATTTAGCAAAAACACACATGTTTCAAAAGTACGAATAAGTCAAAAACTTCCTACGCCTAAGAACTATTAGATTACAAGTCTGCGTACTACAACTGCTGAAAACAACTCAATCGTTCGAAAACAACTCGTTCGTTCGAAAACCACTTGTTCGTTCGTGCATAGTTAATGGTCGTGTCAAAGGTTTAATTCTTTTGCAATGTTTTTCTTACTTTATTCACCAGCACTCTCTTTCTTTTGT
The DNA here is from genome assembly GCA_011057435.1 of Actinia equina. Taxonomy (NCBI): domain Eukaryota; kingdom Metazoa; phylum Cnidaria; class Anthozoa; order Actiniaria; family Actiniidae; genus Actinia; species Actinia equina. The sequence goes on from WHPX01000563.1 coordinate 49,336, forward strand.
GGTATATTTTCAGTGTCAAACTTTTTGGACATAGGTTTCAGAACTTATGCGTAAGCGTTCTTACGGCAACTACGGCGTACTAACTGGAATTACGAATCATTTATCGGTCTTACGAAATTTTGTCGTCAACTTTTTTCTTTTTCGTTATTTTTTGTCGTTCTTGGATTTATACTATGAAATATTGTTAAACTTCTTATTAAATAAGAGTTAATAGAGACTAGGGGCGTCATGGTTTATGCTGGGAGCGTCATGGTAGTACAGACTGGGGGCGTCATGGTATACGTGGGGGCGTTATGGCTGGGGGCGTCATGACAAGGGGGCGTCATGACCGTAAACCCATTTTTGTCATCATTCTCAAATTGGTTTTGGTAATAATTATGTAATTTCACTCCAAAAAGAAACTTCCCAAAGATTCGAATATGTGGACCGCATAGCACTTATGAAATACAAGATATAGAAATATAGATAAGTCATAGTGCTTGGGAACGAGGTTATTCTGGGCGAATGACCCTTGGAAATAAATTTCGGAAAAATTAATTTCTGACCTCGCTGGGAATCGAACCCACGACCTTTGGAATTGTACTACTGATGCTCTAAGGTTCCCGACATTATCGATATATCGGTATCTTTATTTATTTTGATTTCCTTTGGTGAAACATGGCCATGTGTTTCATTTCTTTTGCAATCCAAAACGTATATGATTATTATTCAACATTAAAATGAATAAAGAGAAATTTGCCGCTTGGTCATTGAAAAATGGATTTTGGTCAGGGAAAAGTCAGAGGATTTTCCATTTTCAGAAGAGTGGGAACCCTGTTTAAGCCAGAAAAATGGTGTAGATAAAATTATGGTCTAACACTTATTTCATATTCTGCAATCACTTGTTGCCTTATGACCGCACAAAGCACATATGATCAACAGAGCAGAATGAAAACGACGCAGCTGCCATTTTTGCAATTTCTTTCTTTATCTCTCATTCATGCTAAAAAAATGTTTAGTGTTTCATTCGTGTCTCTTGTGCTTTAAAATTTTCACAAAATTCTGCTAACCTCGAGCAATTCTACTTCGAGGTATTAGCGAAAATGTTAGTTTTTGTGCTGATCAAAATATCATCTCTCCCAATGTTCAGGGCGTGACATTTCAAATACGCATTCCTTAAATTTCCCCAAATTTTGTTAATAGGCCCCAAAAGAGCTTGTTTATGAAATATAAAGCTTATTAACAAATAAACGTCGAAAGTAGAACCCGTTTTTCTGCCCTGTCCATATGATCGAGTTTTCTATTTTTAAAGTCATTTGCTGGATTTTTTCCAGAGCAAACCAGGAAAGCTACCAACAGCAAATGCTCACAAGTCAGGTTTGTCCTGGATGAAGAAAGGCAGTTCTGACATATTCACTATAGAACAAAGCTAATACTACCTACCTTTGGTTATAAAATACTGATTTATATTAAATCTGAATTATCTAAATATACTTACTTGGTATTAGCAGAATGCTTTTCATGGATCGTCAGATTTTTGTGTGTGTCAATAGACCCTTTGCCAAAATGGTGGCCGAAAAAATTGAAATGAGTTTAATAAGCCTAAAGTGAGATGACGTTTTACCCCTGACTCTATACCATAATAGTTTCTAAAATTCTTTCATATTAAAATTTTTGATTCCTTAGAGAATACAGGAACAATAGTCATAATTAAAGAACAAAAGCAGTGTGAAAAGGATTATGGTCTAGAGACAGGGGTAAAACGTCATCTCGCTTCAGGTTTATATAAAAGCCAATGACAGAACTAGGAAGAGTACCTTTACTTTAGCAACCCTACAAAGATTCATTATGTCAGATGTCATATCGGCCGAGAAAACTCATTACCCCCAGAGATACAAATGTCTGTAAATTTGATTTTTTTTCACTAAAGTTTTCTCGCCCAATATACCACCTGTCATGATAACTCTTTGTAGGGTTGCTAAAGGAAATGTGCTCTTTTCAGTGCTGGTATTGGTTTTTCACTAAGTTTAGTTTTAGATCATTCAAATTTGCAGTCGCCATTTTGGCAAAGGGTCGATCGTGTTATTGGTTTTTCTTCTACATATAGTGAATTGCCCCCATCTGCTCATATTTAACTTTGCTTCCAAGGGTATTAATCTTGATAGTTGCGCAACAGATCTCTTTACCTCGGTTGTATCATTTTCCCATTCCAGATTATGTGTCATTCCCTTGAGAATAAGATTCTTTGCTTGAGTTGTATCCATAATCATGTATCTTCTCATGTGCAACAGTTAAACAAAGAAATGATCCTCTAGGGAATGAAACATGGTCTGAAATGGGAAAACAAAAATAGGGTGCAAATTTCCCAGACTTCTATTTTATTTTTTTAACTAACTTTCACTCCTTCACTCCTCTCATACCTAATATAACAGTCAACCAAAATAAATATATTTTGTTTTTAATATTTTTAAAACGAATATCTGTCTTTCTTATGTCAGAGTTTTCTTTAAAAAAAATTTGCCATAAGATTGTCATCACTAATCACCTCCGCAAAGTACAGCATCATCCGTTTACCACACACTTTATTATCTCAAAAGTTGAGATTCACTCTATTTCCAGCTTATCTGAAATGACGTCACTGCAAAACTGAGGTGTCGTAGCCTGCAAAGCAGGCACTCTTGTGGGTTTAGGGAACTTTGGAACAAGCGAGAATTGAAAGCGAGCAAAAAAGAAAACAGGAACCCCAAAACCCCGATTCTTCCTCTCAAACCCATCAAAAGAACGCCTACTCTGCAGGCTAGGGGTGTCACAAAGCCTGTGAAAATTGACCACAAAAATTAAAAAAATTAGCCATCCAGTCACTGGAATGAAAATATAAAACTCATTAGTTATTGTGTCACTGTTATAGAGTGTTTTAAGCAATGTTATTTCATTTGATGGCCTGGAAATCCACATTTAAAGTGAAACAGTGACACCTCAGTCACTAGACCAGCTGATAAGTAATCTTTTTGACTTGTAAAATTATATGACCTGGCAACAAAGTCCATTTTTAATGAAATGGAGTATACGAAATATATATTTGATATGGTATACATCGAAACCAAAGAAAAAATATATATTGATTAGTATGACATTCTAATGAACCTACCATGTACAAATTAGCAGTCTCTTTATTGTAAATTATAATGTTTATATCCTATATCAATTTTTTTGTTTTTGCGAGGACATATGATTTTCCTCAAATCATTAAGCTTTGTATATGTCAAGCATGAGAACTAGTATTGTGATAAGTTTTCCCAAATAGTGTATCAAATTAATAAATATCTCGAATATTAATTCTTCAATTTTGACACACATCACTTACAGTGCAACTACTGTAACCAGGGACACTTAGGGATGTACCATTAGATAATTGATGGAGGGGTTGCAGGAATTTTGGTTGCATGATTATTTATTTTTTTGGCTTAACCCTTGCACGTTATTTTTTGCGTACAGTTAGATATTTTTCTTCTAGCAGCAAAGGTTGCACGGTTATATATATTTTTTTGAGGTTTAAGTGCTTGCTCGATATTTTTTTGGGAATTTACGCAACCCCCCCCATCAACTATCTAATGGTCCGTCCCTTAGGTCAGTAAGATAAGAGAACCAATTAAAATGTAAAATAAAAACAATGCATTCGAACTTTGGGTAGCTGAGCCAATCAGAAACCTAGGCTGCACAAGAATGGTACTTTGACCCTGATGTTATGTGTAAACAGCTAGATAGCGATCGTCATTTTCTCGTGGGAATAAAGAGATATGTTAATAGGCTATAGTTTTCTGCTGATTTCTGATTGGCTCCACTACCCAAAGTCGGAATGTATCGTTTTTAGTCTATGATTCGATTGGTTCTCGCTGTCTAAGTGGTCCCGGTTATAGAAGTCGCACTGTAAGCAGCAGAGTGTAGATCTAACAACATCCAATCAATTGTTTAACCACAGGTGATCATCAATCGATCAAAGTTTATTAACACCAATATACAGTCAATGTCATTAACGTTGTCCACCAAAAAAAGACATTTACACATTTAGACTAATGAAATATCACGTGTTTCCTCGAAGGTTTTGGCATAAAACAAATGCTGAAATACCATTCTCCATCTTAAATCCTCACTAAATGGTCGGCATTCTGGATTTTCGATTCACAAGTTGAATTTTACATTTAAAGTTCAGGCTGACGCACACGAGGCAAAGGGTACATAATGAAACACGTGATATATCTTTTAGCCTTAATGTGTAAATGTCTTTTTTCGGTGGACAACGTTAATGACATTGACTGTATATATATATATATATACTGCGGTTTGCATAATCTTTGACCCTTTCGTACATAAATACAAGTATATCAAAAGTACATCAATTATGGGATACGATCCCAGATATTTTTTCGAGTTGCCCATCACTGGGGCTTTCTGAAAAAAATATCAGACAAATCTTATCCACTGGATAAAGATTTATCTACCGGATAGCGCTATCCAGGCTTCTTACAACCGCGCTCTGAAGTAGCTTTAAGAAATCATCAACAGTATGTAAATCTTACATTTTAAAATATTTTTGGGTAATCCCCATCCCTCGTTCAAACTACAGATTTTCAGTATTCACTACATAACATAGTATCAAAAAAAAATCGACAGCCTCCCCCCTAGATTTTGCAGCACCAAAATTACTGCCCCTTCAAATCCAATATACCCCCCACCCCACCCCATGGGAGCATTCATAATTTATGTGTATTTTCATAAGTTAGTAGATTTAGTAGTATGTAGATTTCAAACTTTGAGGTAACCACTTTTTGGAACCCCTCCAGAATAAACGTAATCTTTCTTGATAGCCAGTAAAATGTTTCAAAAGTTTAATTCGAAAATCGTAACTTACTTCTCCAACTCAAAGGCACCTAGTTTTAGAAAACTATCTTGATAAAGAAAACACGTTTTGTAACTTTGACTTGAAGCTCACAAAGTCGGTTCAAAGTTCGTTGTGAATGAATAAATTATCTCTGTGATTGACGTTGAAGCCAGTTAAATGTTTCAAAACCCAATTGAGATAAATAGATTTTTTTGACTTCCAGCTCACAAAGTTCATGTAAGATGAATAAATTATCTCTGTGAGTGACGTTGAAGCCATTAAAATGTCACAAAAGCTCACTTCAGATAAATATTTTTTTTTCTCTTAGAAAATCGTCATTTACTTCTCCAATTCATGGGCAACTATTTTTAGAAAGCTAAATTCTAATTTTCTGAGCCATTATTGAACTACGTTGAGAAAGAAAACACACGTTTTTGCACTTTTGACTTCAAGCTCACAAAGTCCATGTAAGATGAATAAATTATCTATGTGAGTGACGTTGAAGCCAGTAAAATGTTTCAAAAGTTCAGAGATAAATAGATTTTTTTCTCTTAGAAAATCGTTATTTACTTCTCCAATTTATAGGCAACTAGTTTTAGAAAACTAAATTCTAATTTTCTGTGCCCCTTTTGAACTATCTTGAGAAAGAAAACACACGTTTTAGTACTTTTGACTTCCAGCTCCCAAAGTCGGTACAAAGTTCACATAAGTGAATAAATTATCTCTGTGAGTGACGTTGAAGCCAGTAAAATGTCACAAGAGCTCACTTCAGATAAATAGATTTTTTTCTCTTAGAAAATCGTCATTTACTTCTCCAATTCATAGGCAACTAGTTTTAGAAAGCTAAATTATAATTTTCTGAGCCATTATTGAACTACGTTGAGAAAGAAAACACACGTTTTTGCACTTTTGACTTCAAGCTCACAAAGTCCATGTAAGATGAATAAATTATCTCTGTGAGTGACGTTGAAGCCAGTAAAATGTTTCAAAAGTTCAGAGATAGATTTTTTCCCTAAGAAAATCGTAATTTACTTGTCCAATTTATGGGCAACTAGTCCTAGGAAACTAAATTCTAATTTTCAGTGCCCCTTTTGAACTATCTTGAGAAAGAAAACACACGTTTTAGTACTTTTGACTTCAAGCTGTCAAAGTCGGTACACAGTTCATGTAAGATGAATAAATTATCTCTGCGACGTGAGTGACGTTGAAGCCAGTAAAATGTTTCAAAAGTTCAGAGATAAAATAGATTTTTTTCTCTTAGAAAATGGTAATTAACTTGTCCAATTTATATGCAACTAGTTTTAGGAAACTAAATTCTAATTTGTTGAGCTATTTTTGACTTGAAGTTCACAAAGTCGGTTCAAAGTTCATGTGGGATCAGTAAATTATCTCTGTGAGTGATGTTCAAGCCACCATTATAACCCCTAGATTAGGAATTATCACAGTAAGGATGTACAGTATTTCAATCAGCATTCTGCAATAACTTCAGAACCACCACAACCTGATGATAATTTAATTTGCTTATTCTTGTTGAACTGAGATGAATATAGTTTATCATATATATTTATTAATTATTATATCAATTGCAGATGTCTTATCATAGACGTTCACGACAGGTTTGCAAAGGAGAATGAAGAAAAATGTATATTGTGTTTTTTTGTGCTGTCCCTGAATATATGCTTGAGAATTAACAAAGAAATAATACTCAAGGGAAATGACTCATACATGTGGTCTAAAACTGGAAAAAGTTTCAACCTAGCTAAAAAGGTCTGATTGTTGCAATTGATATTTCAGTGTGGACATTCAAACCTTGAACACTTCAAGTTTTTTTTTAATTATTATTTTCCAAATTTTCTACTGCTTCAAACCCTCTAGTCCAAAAAACACTTAGTGATCTAGTGATTCAGTCAATTGGCTCAAAGGATAATTTACAGTATATGTACGCATTTGGAAAAAGTAAACTCAAAGTGTTTTTGGTTTGAACTTCCTCACTGAAAATTAATCAAAACATTGCTAATCATAATATATCATTTCAGTTTACACCTATTTGAAAAAATGTAGTTGGGTTCGAGAAGGTCATATCATCCAAGCTAAGACCAAAAAGGATTTTGGGTACTCCGAAATGTGTATTATATTTGCATAATTTATAGACATATAAAAATGCACAGTAGAGCAAAGTCAGTTCACCTAGATTAACAACATGCCAAAGCCATGATGCATAAAATGTGCACAGGAAGGGAAAACTGCAGTACGCATGAAATTAGCATAATTGTGTGTCTTCCCATGCTCCCCTTCGGTCTTAGCTTTGATGATATAACCTTTTTTTGAACCCGACAACATTTTTTTCAATTAGGTGTTTCTATATTTTGATAAGCATTGGATGGAGCATTTAATCCTCTTTTTAATTTTTTCACTTCTTCATTTCTCATCAAATCCCATAATGAATTATCTAACTCATAAGTCTTTCCCATCCACTGAAAATGAGTAGGAGGGTCTACTTCTTGGTTTCCACGTCTGTATTCAAAGTGAGGGCTGAGTTCAATAGCAAGACTTGATTTAATAAGCCCCACCCCACCGGTCTTCTCTGGCGCAGGGTGGTATATCCGCCCACTTTCTGGTGGCATGCAGACTTTAGTAGGCTGAAAGGGGAACGTGAGATCTTCTCCAATGCCGTTACACGTTAGGTGACCTGCAGAACCTTCATCTGATGCTGAGGGTCCAGTCAAGGTGGCGAACACGAAGGGAACATCATCACAGCGGATGTAGTTCTTCTCTACTCCACAAGGGGATACGTAAGGGAACTCTTCTTCATAGTGACCAGTACTGTTAAGCTTGATTCTCTGGAAAAAGAACTTTAGAAACATTTTATCTGTGAAAATACAAACGTACAATAACAATCATTTTAAAAAATTTTAATTTTAAAAATTTTTCCAGGAATAGTTTTCTGTTTTCAGACCATGTGTCATTCCTTTGAGTATCATTTCTTTGTTTAACGGTTGTGCATGAGAAGACACATTAATATGGATACAACTCAAACAAAGAATCTTATTCCCAAAGGAATGACACATATTTTGTAATTCCTTTTAAGTAGGGTGTATTTTGTATTTAGTTACACTGTTGAATAAGTTAGATAAATCACTTCAAATAGTAAATAGTCGTGCCAATCCAACAGTTGTGCGAATCTGGGGTTTATTTTAACACAGAATGTGTGAAGAAACTTTCAATTACATCTTAAGTTCCTCCCTGATTTTCAGACCATGGCCACGTGAATGTTTTCAATTTTTTTGAATGTTGACTGCAACAGTAAATAGCTTATCTAATTTAGGTGATGTCAACTGTTCAACAGTTAGACTAAATTCACTCTCAAGAAAAGAGAGGTTTATCATTAAACTACAATAAATGAAAAATATATATATTTGACTTACCCTTAAAACAGGTGATAAAGTTCTTAACCTTGGTATCATCTAGGAAAAGCTGATGTCAAAAGAAAATTGGTGAAATTATTGTTGTGCAAAATCAGTGGCATGGAGAGGGGGGCATGGCAGACACATGACCCCCCCAATAAATTGTTAAAATACTGTATAAAAGAAAAAGTAAAAGTAAAATATTAGAAATTAGTTTGAATGAATAAAAATGTTTAAATTTTCTTATAAAGATGAAAATATTACTATAAATGTTTGTTTTTTGTTTGTTCTTGTTTTCTTTCTTTTTCTCTTTTTTTACTTATTTTACTTTTACTTATCGTATATACTATACGGGTATATACGACGGACGGATGCATGAGGTCTACTGAGATTACTCTCGGCTAAATTTTGATCATGCTCTAATCTATAGCTATGGCCAGCAGGAAGTTTTATCTTTGGACTAACAAATATGAAGCAGGTCTATTAGAAAGCTATGACGATTTCCTGAAGCTTGATCGGCCTGGCAAACACTGCTTGAAAAAGTTCAATGACGAAGATGAAGCTAAAGAAGCTTTAGAGAAGCAATTGCAAGAACTGGCTGCGAAGAACCAGGAAAATAGAAGTTCGCAAATAATACAAGAAGAGCATGATAATGTTCAAGAATCGCAAAACCCCGTAGACGATTTGACGATGACAGAAATTGCAGGGGAGAAGGAAGAAATTGTCAACGGCCATGATGACCGTTATGAAAAGCTCGAAGCAGAGATGAATGCTCAAAAGGAGATCAATGGGAAGTTCGAAAAAGAAATAACAAAAAACACCATAGAGGTGAGTGAACTTTCTTTAGAGCTAAAAGATTTAGAGCAAAAAGCAAAGTCTTGGATTGGAGAAATTAAGATATTTTTGAATAATCTCGTAGAAGATTTTAAAACCGAATACGACAACAAAATCAAATCCCTTGAGAACCAATTAAGCGACTTCAACAAAAGAATGACCAAGTACGCCAAAAAACTGAATAAGAAGTTAGAAGAGGCCGACAGATCCTTATTGGAACTATCAGAGAAATTAAACTCGACTAGAGAACAAGATGATGATGATAGTGACAACGACGATAATGATGAATCGACAGATAAGTCGCAAATAATTTATTATCAAGTAGAGACTGAAAACAGATTTGACGCACTTCAAGAGAATGACAGTAATGATGTTCCACCTTCAAACACATCAATAAAGTCGAACGGTGCAGAACAAAACAATAGCAATGAAGTAAACAATGAAAGCCATAAGCATACTGATGAAGAACAAAGTAAACAAGATTCGCATCCACAACAAGATGAAAAAGGACCGATCCTTATCCTAAGTGATTCCATGCTTAGAGGAGTAAGGCAAGACAAGTTTGCGCCAAATAGATATGTTAATAAACAGTACATCGCAGGCGGTACAAGAGAGCTTCTGAGACATTTGAACAACATAGAAGATAACACCAACTACGAGTTCATAATCATCCATACAGGAACAAATGACATTGGGAAACTGTACAATGAAAATGTAGTAGAAAATCTAAGTACAGCCATATCACAAGTACAAAGTTTATGGCCTTCAAGTAAAATTGGGCTCTCAAGTATCATATATACCCCACGGGATGAACAGAAAAACATTGAGATCTTTAACATAAATACAGAGCTATATAATCGATGCAGCTATTCAGATGATGTGATATATATTGACAACACTAGAGTCGCTTGCAATCGAGATGGGACACTGAATGCAGAAGTCTTCTATGACCATATACATCTTAACAACCAGATTGGAGTTAGAAAGCTCGTCAGCAACTTAAAATTTAATTTGGGGCTCAAGAAAAGAAACATTTCATATAGCCGCAGACGCAGGCAAGAGCAACAAAGCACTAGAGTTCACCTTCAAGATTCACAGCCTGAGGTATCGTCACCATGGGACATCACGAAACCTATAGATTTAATCCAGAAGCCAACCTCTGAAAAGAATGATGAATTGATAAAGAACTTTCTGCAGGTCATAGCACAGTTGGTGCAGGGTCAGGTTTAGTAAATTATTTACTTATTGATATATATATATACTTTTTTTTTTCTATAGAATTTAAAACGTAGAATTTTTGCTTAAATTTGTTTCAAATGCCGGGGGCCTTAAGATTAGGACTCTGGAATTTGCATGGGCATTACAGCAAAAATCTTGGAAACAAATTGAAGCTAAAAGAGGTTAACAATATAATTAATAGTCATGATATTTTTGGCATCGTAGAAACACACGCCAGCCTTGATTCTGACTTGAAATTAGAAGACTATAAATACTATACAAAATGTCGTGACAAAACAGGAAACCGCCATGCTGGAGGAATAGCACTATATATAAACAATAGAATCAGCAAGGGCGTTTCCTATATACCGACGTCTAACCAAAATGTTATTTGGTGTAGAATAAGTAAAGACTTTTTCCATCTAACAAATGACATATACATAGGCACAATTTACCTAAGCCCAAATAATTATGCAAAAGAGAATGATGAAGATATATTGCAGGATATAGAACTAGATATAATTAATTTTTCAACTAAAGGTGAAGTCATTCTACAAGGCGACTTTAATGCACGAACTGGGGAAATCCAGGAATACATAAATGATGATGACAGTAAGTACCTTAATTTACCTGATGATTATCTCATTGACAATCAAATGAAAAGGTACTCTAAAGACAAAGAGAACGTCGATAAAAGGGGTAAATGTCTAATAGATATTTGCACGGCTTGCAATTTACGAATCTTTAATGGAAGGGTTGTTGGTGACTTGACGGGCAAAAAGACTTGTTTTCGATACAACGGAAATAGTCTAGTCGACTATGTAATCGGGAGTACAAATCTACTTGAAAAAGCTCGATTTTTGAAGGTTAATCCACTAATGCCAGATCTATCCGATCATTGTCATATTTCTTATGGAATAGAAATCCAACTTTACCCCAAAAACAGTGGAAACAAAGAAAGAGAAGAAAATAGGGAATTTTCGACAATTTCTAGCTTAAAGTGGCATACTGGAAATATCGATAAATTACAAAACATTTTAAGCACTACAGAAATGCAAGCAACACTACGCGAATCAATAGAAAACGCAGATAATGTAGACTCAATGGTTAAGGCATTTACTGAAACCCTAACAAGCATAGGAACAGAAGCAGGTCTTTGTTCCCTAACTAAACAAACTAAAGCATTTAAAGAAAATACAGATTCACAAAAGTGGTTTGATTCAGAATGTGAAAACGAAAAGAAAAATCTTCGATCTCTTGGAAAACAAATTTGTAGGAATCCAAATAATGAACAACTTCGTAGGAATCTACATACCCATAAAAGGTCCTTTCGAAGCATGTGTAGACGTAAGAAAAACAAATATTTCAATTCAAAATTAATGAACCTTGACCTCAAAGATTCGAAATCCACCTGGAAGTCTTTGAAACAACTTTTTAATGTAGGCAAAGCAAAAAATGCAAACTCCTGTCGAGCAAACGAAAAGGACTTATTTAATCACTTCAAGACGCTTAATAGCTCCCAGACATCTGCAGTAAATACTACGGAGACCTTAGAACAGTCGCAAAGTCAAGGGGAATTAGATTTTTCCATTACAGATCAAGAAGTATATGAAGTTCTAAGTAACCTAAAGAAACATAAAGCTCCCGGCCCTGATAATATTCCAAATGAGCTATTGATAACGGGAAAGGAAGCACTAAAAGGACACCTAACGGTAATTTTCAATAAAATCCTAGACAACGGAAAGTTTCCCTCTTCATGGAATATTGTTCCATTGCATAAAAAGGACGATCCAACGAAAGCTGAAAATTACCGTGGAATAACACTCCTTTCTGCAATTGGCAAAGTTTTTACGGCAATACTTAACAAACGGCTCTATGATTACCTAACTACGAATAATATAATTAAACAGGAACAGGGTGGGTTTAGAAAAAAGCACGGAACAACAGATAGTATTTTTATTCTGAAATCCGTAATCGATAAATATGTTAAAAGTAAGCCACGGAAGAAAAATAATTTCCTTTTTTCCTGCTTTGTAGATTTTCAAAAAGCGTTTGACTGCATCCCAAGGAAAAAATTAATGGCAAAACTTGAAAATGTTGGTATAAATGGAAATTTTCTAAGAGTGATACAATCGATGTACTCCACTGATCAATCAGCAATCAAAGTAAATGGACACATTTCTCCGACATTTTCCTGTTATATGGGTGTTAAACAAGGCTGTATGCTGAGCCCTACGTTATTTAATTTATATCTTCACGATCTGCCTGACTCATTAAATTCGTGTAACAACAATGATGTAATGTTGAATGGCAAACCGATTAGTACTCTTTTATATGCAGATGACCTGGTTCTGTTCTCTAAATCTGCTAAAGGGCTTCAGAAATATCTCGACAAGCTAGAGGCATTTTGTGAACAATCAGGCTTAACAGTTAATATAACAAAGACAAAAGTGATGGTTTTCAATAATACAGGGAAGACAATGAATAACTTTCAATTCTATTTGAACAAATCTAAACTAGAAAACGTTAAATCATATAAATATTTAGGATTAAATTTTACAACCTTTGGAAACTTTACGTTTGCAAAACAAGAATTAAAAAAAGCTGCATTAAAGGCACTATTTCAGATGAAAAAACAAATGGGTGAATTTTTCACATCCAATATCAAATTAACTATAAAACTGTTTGACTCGCTTGTTACACCAATACTTCTATACGCAAGTGAGATATGGGGTATCGAAACATTAAGCACCAAAGACCAAGAGCCCATGGAACTTGTTCATTTGAAATTTTGCAAAATGCTCCTCAAGGTGACAAAGAATGCTAGTAACCTTGCATGCAGAGCTGAGTTAGGAAGGTTTCCGCTAAAATGCAAAGCATGCAGTAGAAGCTTTAAATTCTGGCATAAAATTATAAAGTCGGAACTACACCCAAAAAAACTTTCAGCCGGAGTCTACCAAGATATTAAAAATGAAACTAAAAAAGCCTTTTGGAGCATAAAAATTAAAACTACTTTAGAACAACTCGGATTGGGGATAATTTGGATGAAACAAAATGAACTTTCTCCAAGATGGTATGAATATGGAAAAATAATAACCCAAAGAATATATGACATTGAGAGGCAAATTTTATGGAGTAATCTCCACAATGATGAAAGGAAAGACGACAGACATAAAAATAAACTCAGAGTCTTTCGTCAGTTCAAAACGGATTATAACTTTGAAGAATATTTAAGTCAAGTCACCAATATTAAGCACAGAGTGGCGCTTACAAAATTAAGAATTAGTAACCATAAGCTTGAAGTAGAAACGGGGAGGTATAAGAGGCCTTATCTCATTTACGATGAAAGGATTTGCCCAGTGTGTAAGTCGGGAGTAGAAAACGAAAAACACTTTCTAGTTTGGTGTCCACTATATGACTCTCATAGAAACGACTTAAGAGAGTTCATAGAAAAAAACACCAGCATTAATTTCAACAATATGAGTGCTGACAGTCGTTTTATGTTCTTAATCAATTCAAAATCAGCGTCTCTACAAAGAGCCATATCAGCATACATTCATCAATGTATGCTGATACGTGAAAATGAATTAAGAAAATTACCTAATACATAGTATATATATATATACCTATAATATATTTGGAATCAAACACTCATGTACTATTAGTATAAGGTGCCAAATAAAATTGTATTGTATTGTATTGTATTACTTTGGTGACCTACCCCCCCCCCCCCCCCCTCCTTCAATTCCTGGGACCTCGGACCTCATGCTGGGATCACCATGGATATATACATCTCTCTGTAACATGTCTTTCTATCTTGTATTAATTTTGGGGCGTAATGTTTTCCCATTCAGACCACGTGTCATTCTCTCGAGAATAAGATCCTTGGTTTAGGTCGTAGCCATATTCAAGTCTTCTCATGCGCAGCCGTTAAACAAAGAAATGATACTCTAGGGAATGACATTTTGTCTGAAATGGGAAAACATTACGCCCAAGCTAAAAAGGTATTTTCAGCATTCATTCTTTTCTTACCTGTCCCTGGTGATCAATAAAGTAGAAGTACTCTCTAACTTTAGGAGATGGCGACTGTCCTTGGACATAACTCGCACTCCTGGACAAGATCGCCCCAGCAAATGGTGTTATTATGTAATGGATAGGCAAACGTCTTGGGCTCATCAATCGTATCATGATGAGAAAATAACCCTCAGTAAATATGGCTAGAATGAACCTAGGATATCAATTTTGGATTATTTTTGTGGAGATCGGAGGTATTTTTGGCCTGCAAAATTCTTAGCCGTCCGAAGAAAAATGTTCACTTGTCTTTGTTTTGACAAAAAATTCGACTCGCAAAGGCTCATGAATGGATCACTACGTATGCGCAGCATTCAAAAGTCTGTAACACAGGAAGCCCAACCTTGTCCAGGGGCTGCAATTTTTAAATTCTATTTTTTTTAAATTTAGGTAAAAATTTAAATAAATAAATAAAATGAAACTACTCCAGAGGTTGTGTAAGTTTTCTAATAGGATTTACAAAAGCTTAAGTACCTTTTTTGTCTGTTTTAAAAATAAAATATTTTAAGTGGGCTTCCTGTGTTTCCAGTCATCGAGCGCCAGTTTCTTCGCTACAAGAAACTTGCTGTCAGAGTGACGGGCGGCGTGGCCATTTTAAACCCCTTTTAAAGGCTTAAAACCCACATTTTCCTGTCTAAGGAGGCTCTTGAACCACTTTTGTAGCCTTGCCAACTATGTGACAGCGTTTCACGCATACATTTTGGAGGAAAGACGCATTTGAAGTTACTAGAAGTCAACGGTCGCGAGGGCGCTAAAATGGCTGCTCCGAACAAGAGAGCATGGAAACTCCGTAAGTCTGTAACTTTTATATTATTTCTAGGCGTTATTGGAAACTTTAGCTTCTAAACTATGGCATATTAGTGTGGATGTAGTTGTTTTTGTCGTTGGAAGTGGAATTTTTGGCTTTACTTTTCTAATGTGGTCGAATAACGAGCCAAAAAATTCACTACCTGGTTAGATATCACGCTGCCAGGAAGACCAAATCCTATTCCTTGTTACTTTTAAGGTTTCTCTTTAAAAAAATAAAACTATTTTTATTATTAAATAAGCAATTTATAGATTATTAGAAATTTTTTAACATCTTGCAAAGTAATTTAATTTTGTTTACTGAGATAATCCAGTTTTCCAAGCTGTTAATTTTATATTCGCATAAACTTTAAAAAAATATATTTGAATCTTTTAATATTACTTTCTATCCTTCTTTAGCTGTGGAGGCTTTAGAAAGGGTTCTTAAATCGTTATTTACTTAGTAAGACTAAAGGTATTTTTCTTAGGATTTTGTCAATATTTTAGTAAGTACAATCGCGCAACTTTACTTCACATTTTATCAAATACGAATCAGTGTCTCCTAAATTATCCTCTACGATCGGTGAATTTAAAAAAAAAAATCATCCCTTAAGGCCCATTTTGTGTTTAGATCTTTGTCACAGGCAGCCAATGGGATTGTGTACTATCTCCATGGATATAATGCCATTATAAATAGATATATATATGTACAATGCGACTGTATGTGGGATAATGATTAATGACACTTGACTGAAACCATTGTTTATTTTGCGTGTTAATTTTGTCATGAATTATTCAAATTCTTCATAATTCCTTGTAAAAAAATTTTTTTTATGGAAATTTTTTTTTCTTAATTTTTTGGCACTTTGAATTTGAACAAAACACACCTATTTATAGAGAAAGTTTTGACCTACTGAACACTGTATAGTGAACACTGTAAATCAGGGTTTGTGCTACTCCTGAAAATCCTTGAAAACTCTTTGAATTTAATTAACGTTTTCAAGTGCACTTGAAAAACTTAATTTTTTTAATGATTTTTGCTAAATTCCTTGAGAACTCATTGAATTTCTGCTTTGACTGTTACTTACAAGGTTCAGTCTGAAATAGATCCAGTCATCTCTATATGTTTCCATACCAACGTTACTTCTCTTTAATGAGGGGTACTGAAAACCATTCGGAAAGTCAGCCATGTGCAACCACCGTGTAAAAACATGGCTTGGTTAGCTGAACATACTCCTCGAAAAATCATTTTTGGGTCCTTGAATACTCCTTGAATAGTCCTCAAATTTCAAGTGGATACCTCAGCACGAACCCTGTAAATATATCTTACCCTGGTCCTAATATGGATTAAAACTATGCTCATAATATAATATATATCAACCGCCACCCAGTTATCTTTAGTTGGTTATAGTGTTAGACCTTCACATGGCTCTGATAACCATATTAATGACAGTTGAATCCCTAATTAACTAGATATGTTAAAAGAGGACCGCAAGTTTATCAGTCAAATTTCTGTCACAGATGTTATCCTTCATAAACGAAGTTAATTTTTAATTTTATATATATATTTTTTTAATTTATATAATATTTTTTATTGCATTTCTTTATGCAGAAGAGTTTGTTGCACATGGATCCAATGTAAATTGCTTGGCGTTGGGATCCAGTTCAGGGAGAGTAATGGTGACAGGAGGAGAAGATCGTAAAGTCAACATGTGGGCCATTGGAAAACCTAATGTTATAATGGTAAAAAATAATTTATCTCATAGTTTATAGTTAAAGTTACTCTGAGTTAACAGGGCTTATAAGCGGTGGCCACAAGAGCTTTAGCGATGGCTTTGAAGTTGACCGCCTGCTACGTTTTCTTTTTTTATAAATAACCTATTTTCTGTTTCTTGTATCGGATCACAGCCAGCTATGACCACCTACTCTGAAACATTCTAAACAGTCATGGTCAACAAAAGTATAAATTTGGGGTGGGAATTATTGTAGAATTTTTAAAAAAAAATGTTTTCCAAAGCTAGAAAACATGATTGGTGTCTCTTTAGAAATATGTGTTTTGGGGCATCCAAAGTCTAAATCATTTGTTATAATTTTGTGCATTTGTCCTGGCTGACAATGTTCTGGTTATTATTTTACATATCTATCTTATATATCTATTACTAGATATTACTATATATTATTAGATAATAGAGGTTTTGCATCATCATGTGACGGCAGCCATGTTAGATGGCAGGAACAATACAATCGTTTTACATGAGAAAGAATTCAATTTCCAAGAGCAAAGGGATTTTATTGTTCTGCCATCTAGCCACAGGCAGCCCAAGCTGTATTATGGGATGGGCACGTGATGGAGCAAAACCTCTATATTAATCTTATTGTTGTTCTTGCTCTTCTTCTTCTATCTAGAGCTTCACAGGTCACACTAGTCCAATAGAATGTGTTCAGTTTAATGGTAGCGAGGACCTTGTTTTAGCTGGATCACAGTCAGGAACCCTGAAAATATGGGATCTTGAGGCGGCAAAAAGTAAGTTTTCTTGATCTGTTTTAGGAAAACTATATATCTTCAAGTTATTCCCTCTTGGTAATTTTGTTCCTGCCTCGTAGGAAAGGCACCATATTTTATTTTTCCAAAGCTACAGACCATTAATTTTTTTTTTAAGTATTAAGGTGTTTTTGTTGCTTGGATAGTTAAAAAAAGAATTGACTTGTGTTTCTCGGAGAAAAATTCCGAGCTCCAGAATGGATTCTCTCACCAGCATGAGTTCCAGTAGCTCCGTTGGTTAGAGCGTCTGATTAAGCTAAACAAAAAAATAAGAGTGTTTCCTGTTGCACAACCGACCCTAATTTTGCCGATTTTTGCTGACAATAATATTTTTTTCATTCCCAAATGCACCACAGGGTTCCTAGGCAGCTAATTTCCACTTTTTTATCAGTAAATAAAAAATCCGACCTACCAACCCCAATTATTTTTCTCATGCAACAGGAAACACACT
The DNA here is from genome assembly GCA_011057435.1 of Actinia equina. Lineage (NCBI taxonomy): Eukaryota > Metazoa > Cnidaria > Anthozoa > Actiniaria > Actiniidae > Actinia > Actinia equina. The sequence goes on from WHPX01000563.1 coordinate 67,500, forward strand.
TATTTTTTGTTTGGCCTTGGCAAACAGAAGGTTTGGAATTTTTTTTTTGGAGAAAAATATGCTTGAAGAATCACAAATCAATTTTTTATTATTTTTCCATTCTTTTCTTTCTTCAGTTCTCAGAACTCTTACTGGTCATAAAAGTAGTATACGAAGTCTAGACTTTCATCCTTATGGTGACTTTGTGGCCTCTGGCTCTTTAGATGCAAATTTAAAGGTAAAGTAAGGTACTCTGAGAACAGAGTGCTAAAAAAGTTTCTTTCTTATCCTTTGTTTTGTGACTTTGTCAGTAATCCAAATCCATGGAGAAGTTAGAGGATATTTGCCTTTCCAGGGTTGCAGGATGTCTTGCATCACGGGGCTGTTTTAGTAGACACTCTAATACTTATATGGCATCTTTTTCGCTTGCTGATAGGGAAAAGGGATAGGAGTCTTTCAATTTGCAGCTGCATAAGTTCTTTCGCGTACTGCAAGGATCTGCTCAATTTGATACATGGCAGCACAAATATATATTTCATATATATTCTCATACACATATATATCTTTCCTATCAGGCTGATAAACCCACCTAATGTGTACTTCAAGTCTCATATGAGACTTGGTAGCTCAGTGGTTAGAGCATGGCACCGGAATCCCCGGACGAATTTTTTCTGAGCCTTTCAATTTGCAGCTGCATAAGTTGCTTGATATGTACTGCAAGGATCAACTCAATCATAGTAATAGAGGGGAATGGTTAGGAAACCTATTGTTATCAGGTCTTTGTTCGCTTTTGATGTTGAACCGGTCTTGACGGTGCACAATGTTTGATTCATGCTCATCCGAAATTGCAAAATAAGTAAACATAAACTTTGTGTACGGGATTGGTGTAAGGAATATTCAAATATCTCTTTAAAATCTTTAAGTATTTTGAACTAGCAGCCAAAAGAAAGATTTTGGTCTGTTCACTCAGCCATTGCCAACGATGGTAAAACAATGGTAAAACAAAGGATTGTGCACTGTCACGCTTGAAAAAAGTGAACAAAGACATATAACAATAGGTTTCATAACCATTCCCCTCTATTAACTATGACTCATTTGATACTAAATTTTTGTGTTAATTTTTAAATATTTTCTTTTATTCCTTGATGCGTGAAATGTCAACTGAAGTGTCCCTCAAAACTTCAGAAAAGCTAACAACATATCCTTTAACAGCAAATAACGCTCATGATTTCTTGTCATTCCTTTAGTTATGGGATGTTAGAAGAAAAGGATGTATATTTACGTATAAGGTAAGGACTTTTCCTCATAGACTTTGTAAAAACCAGACAGTCTTGACTAGAAGAAACAGCAGACTTTCTGTGATGTAAAAAGAAAGAAAGTACTGTGTTCTACAGTAATAATATTTACTTAAAGGGGCACTGAAAATCGATGAAAATTGGAAATGACCTGAAACTTAGTTAAACTATAGAGTGCACGCACTAAAACCGTGAACATTAATTAGTACTAATTAGTACTATTTCATACAGAATCCTTTGTTTTCTATTGTTTATTTATCACCATTTAGTACTAAAAGTTAGTATTTGTTTCATGGGTTTAGTGTGTGCACTCTATCTAAACTTGGTTTAACTTCATCTATATTGCCCCAATAGTAGTGAAGCAACATGTTTTCTTCACAGTCCAAAGTGGCGGATAAAAATTACCAATTTAGGGGGGTAGGGGGTGTCCATGTTCTCCATCTGAATTTCACAACTGGCTATGTTGCAATTTCAAAATCTTCTTGTATTGCTTGTCAGAATTTTACCCCTAAGGCTGCGTTCATAATGCATGGCAAAGTGGGGGCAGGTGAAATCTTTAAATGACAAAAAAATTCTTAAGACCCTTCTTGAAGTCCACCAAAAAATAACTATCCCCCCCTGGGCAATCTCTGGTAGCTTCTTATAAAAATTTTGCATCCCTCCCGATTCTCTTTAAAAAATTTTCAAACCCCTCCCCATTTTACTGGTAAAAATTTTCCCGACCCCCCTAAACTTCACCTGCCCCCCCCCCTCTGCCATACATTATGAACACAGCCTAAAGTAAAATGTTGGTGATTCACTAGAGCAGTATGTCCTTTGCTACTAGGTTGTGGCTCTTGTGTCCCGTTTCACAACCATGTTGCTAACTGGGCCTCATACCAGGTCCACTAGCAAGAGTCCAAAGCAGGGTTATTATAAAGTTTTCTATTTGTTCACTCACCAGGGTCATACAGACTGTGTAAATAATTTAAGATTTAGTCCAGATGGTAGATGGATTGTATCTTCAGGGGAAGATGGAACAGCTAAGGTAATGGAATTATAATTATTATTCCAATAATTATTATATTATCAATAATTGTTTTTGGTTGTAGCAGAAACTCTCTTATTAAGGTTTTGTCCGTGATGTAACACTGTGGAGAAATTTGCTTGATCAAAGTTGTCATACCAATATGAGTAAAACTGCAAAGTTTTGTAAAGATCACACATAAACTATTGAAGATACTATTCTTTTAAAACATTAAAAATTTTACAAAAAAATGTATTTTTTCTGAGTCTTTCTGAGTCTTTCAATTTGCAGCTGCATAAGTTGCTTGATATACTGCGAGGATCAGCTCAATTTGATACATTACAACCGCAGTACAAATATATGTTTCATATATATTCCCATTCACATAAAAAAATGTATGTTGGCAGCAAATTTTGTACATTGTATATCCTCTGGATTACCGACAACCTTCATGAAACTTTAAAATTTTACTTTATGTGTATATGAGCAATTTCACTGTAAACTCTTTTTTCTGATAAAATGAAAAAATAAAATTTTTTGATAGAGTGACATCTTAAAAACCTCGATAAGATTCTGATTGTGTAGGCTTACAAGATGTAGCTTTGAATAGTCCCTTTTCTCATTCTGTAAATACCGCTGTGTTTCAAGACTGAAGACGCATCTCTGCAGGCTTAGCCTCGCTTAAGAGTAAATCATTTGCAAATGTCAACTTTAATGTAAAGAATGTGCAGCTTGAACAATGCCAATGTTTTGAAATCCCACGGACTTTTAATGGTATCTGTGAATAGCTGACTCATAAACGAGGCTAATCCTGTGCAAATGAGTCTGTAGTCTTCAAAAACAGCAGTATGCATTGAATGTGAAACTGGTGTATTTCCCAATGGATTTAACTTTGACTCAATCTTTTGATCATTACTACTAGATATGGGATCTTACTGCTGGGAAGCTAATAAATGATTTTAAACTACATTCTGGGCCAGTTAACTGTGCGGAATTTCATCCTAAAGAGTTCTTGTTGGCAACTGGGAGCAATGACAGGTAAGTACTCTATTATTTATCACAGTCAAAACATTTCTTCTTCATGTAATTTGAGATTTTTAATATCCAAGCTTTTGGGGTCCATCATCAGGGATGGAATAAAATTAAAAATCTTAGAGAAAACTACCCAATAGACCCTTTTCGAGTTCCAAATTACTGCTGTGTTTCTTGATTACAGACTCATTTACACAGGGTTAGCCTCGATTTTGTGAAGAATATTCACATGTTCCAGTCAAGGTCCTTCAAGTTTCAAAGTGTTTGTATTGTTGAAGTTGTGCATTCTTTACTTTATCGCGGTTGGTATTTGCGATTAATTAGACACTGATTCGAGGCTAAGCCTGAGTAAATGAGTCTGTAATCAAGAAACACAGTGGTAATTTGGAACTCGAAAAGGGTCTATTGAAGTATATGAGGATAGTATGACTCAATTATGACTATGAAAACCAGATAGTGGAAATATTCTGGGAGCCACTTGCAGTTGAGAAATTTTGGTTTACAGCCATTCTCAATCGCACATGCCCTCTAGCAATTGTTTCTGTCCCAACAAAGAAGGTTTTGGTGGACGTCAATCACAAGGTATATCCATAATATTGTCGGAAAACACCAAGCTATAATGGCACGTGCCTATAGAATCTCATGGAAACGCCTTGATTGACGTAAGTAGTATGGTAAAGAGGTCTATTGATGTTACTCAATACTTCTCAAGAGGTTTTCTTTTTCTTTCTTGAAAGATTGACACTTGAGGTCAATTTGACTTTCTTTTTTTTTTTTTGACAGAACTGTTAAATTCTGGGATCTGGAGACATTCCAGCTTGTATCAAGCACTGATGTAGAAACATGTCCCGTCAGGTGAGCCACTTGTCAATCACTTGCAATTGTTATGCTGTTACATTTATGGCAAAGGGTGTGTATCACCATGGTTACCATGGGATGAGTTTGGTCAACAATCCATCAATTTTCTCTCTGGTTGAAGAGTTTTTGGATCACAGACCCATGTTATCAGGGGCGAATCCAGGAATTATACAAAGGGGGACTGCAAAACCTGGTGTTAGAGGAACCTCTATGAATCAGAGAAAGAGGGGCTAGAAAACTGCAGCATTAGAGGAACTGCTATAATTCAAAGAAAGGGGGTGGGAAATTTCGTTATTAGAGGAACCTCAATGACTAACCAAAATAAAAGGGCAGCCACAACCCCTTGGGCCTACCCCTAAATCCGTCCATGGTTACTAATATTAATACTTAAGGCATTTTCCATCAGGTCTAGCCTACCAGTCCATTCTCAAATGGTATGCGTCAGTTCTTTAGAACTGGTTAGCCAAGGTCTCAAAACTCGATGAGAACTAAAGCGTACCATTTGAGAACTGGCTGTTTGGATTGCTTGGTTCGACCTACTGGAAAGCACCCTTAAGCACACTCAGTGCCAGCCAGAAATTTGGTATTAAATTAAGGGTACACTTTATATATGAATATTGTACATTTAATCCTTTATTGTAAATTTTGCATTGAATAATTTGTATTTTTCATCTCTGATGGTATAAATAAAGCCATAAAACAAGTTCTCTTTTTTTTTACAGATGTATAGATTTTCATTCGGAGGGGATTGCTTTGTTCAGTGGTGCACAAGATTCCCTTAAGGTGAGTCAACTCGGAAATCACAGATGATATTATAACAAAAATCATGGGTTTTTCTCTCCACTACCCAAAATTGGAATGTGTTGTTTTCATTCTATAATAATAATGAAGGGCTACATGCGAAAACGGCCTAAGTGACTTTTTAGGTAAATTTCAAACTTTGTTTAATTGAAACAAAAATATCACCAAACAGCTTATTTTAGTCCAAATATCGATCTTTGCGATTTATTTTATTAAATTTATTCTTAACCCTTAGATATATGGCTGGGAACCTGTCAGATGTTATGAAAGCTTTGCTCTTGGTTGGGGGAAAGTTGCAGATTTTTCACTTGTCTCAAACCAGTTGGTATGTAGAATTGTTAAAGAGTATATCAAGGAAAAATCACTTATGTGAACATGAGAGATGAGAAAGTAAGCCGTGTGGGATGGGCTCAGAAATCATATAAGAACATGTGTAATAGGTATGTGACTTGAAGTTGTGAAAGGCCCATTGGCACTCTTCTTCAGTCGTTTCATACATGGCTCGTAATTTACCTATTACGCATGTTCTTATATGTGAACAGTTAAGTAGTATGGTTGCAGTATTTCGAAAACAATTTTTTTCCTTGATATACACTTTAAAACTACTTTTATGAAAATTTTATGATTATGAAGGTGCTATGCTCTGAAAACGTTCTTCAATTTTCTTCACTAGTTTATGAAGTGAAAAATAAGAAAATAATTACTACAATTTAAAAACATTTGTACCATTTTTTTGTGTCCTCTCTTTTGCAATATGAAGAAATTAATTGGAAATTCCAGAGGGGTGGGGGGACTTTTTTTAAAAATTTCCATATATATTTGGTAGGTATGGAAAATTCTGGAACCACACAATCTTCACTTTTTTGTTTCCTTTCCCTTCTTGTGATTGGTTTAGCCAAATGATCTTAAATTAATGTCCAATTGTTAATAAATGTATTATATATTCTGATTGTATTTAGATTGGTGCTGGATTCCACCAGTCCAATGTGGCAGTATGGGTAGTAGATCTAGGGGTATGTATCTTTTCTGCTATATCAATAGAAATCATATACTAGGGAATGACATGTGGTCTGTAATGGTCTGTAATGGGAAAACAGTGGATTAGTTGTATTCGTCAAATCCTATATATTCACAGGGACCACGGAGCATATTGAAAAGGATAGGGGGGGCTTGCACTTGAAAATTAAGCATATTCTCAATCAAATTTTAGTGGGAAAAAAAACGTTTTTTATTCATATTCGTATTTTTGGTGCAAAAAGCTCCCCCCGGCTCTGCGGTCCCTGATTCAACACCACATCATTACCTTGACTATATCAAATAATGATAATATTCCTGCTATCTCCAGCACTTAGAAAACCTCATAGCAAAAGCTAATGAAGAAAAGAGTGATGTAGGGAATTACGTTGGGGTAAGTAACTTTGACGATTATTATGAACAAGCGTGTGGGTATGTTGGCTAGTAAGTGTGCTGCTGCCTACTTTAAACCAGTTTCATAGTTTAATACTCAGTGACTTCACACACTTGCTTCGGCTATCTCTATCCCTAGTTCTTGTTGCAGAAGCTTTAGTTTTTCTTTTCTTTTTTTCAAGGTTGAGTGAAGTTTATCCAAATCAAAACAACATTTCTTGACATGCTTAATTTTTACCCACTTCGGCGACTATATATATATATATATATTTTTTTTTTAATGTTTCACTATCATTAGATTTAGTTTTTCTGATGTATCTTTTAGGGTGTTGAAATTGAAATTTAGAATTTGGGCAATCCTTGGTATCTTTTAAGGTGTCTCTTTATGAGCTAGAAATCATTAAATCATGCCATTTTTAGAAGACTTCCAGAATCTCTTAGGGATATTTTTGAAAAATTTCCACAAGCATACCCACTGATTTTACCCCAGAGTACCCCACCCCTGGGCTCCTTCCCCCCCTTTCCCACCACCCCTGAGCATTTTCCTGTGCACCCCAGTTCTATATTATCATGTAGTTATTCAGACCAGTAATACCAGTAATATCTGGCATCTCTGTATTCTCTGCCAAAATTGTCTCCCAATATCTACCCAATTCTATTCCAGGAGGTCCAAAGAGAGAGTGCTCCTGTTATTGAGCAAGTACTGGTCAAAGCCCCATCCACAAAAACGTATGTTTATTCACACTTTTATTAAATACTGTCATTATTTTAGAATTATGGCATAGCAAAGTTCTCACTGACATCACCTATAGACCCCTTGGGTGTAATGTTTTGACCATTTCAGACCATGTGTCATTCCCTAGAGTATCATTACGTTGTTTAACGGCTACACATGAGAAGACACATGAATATGGATACAACTCAAACAAAGGATCTTAATTCTCAAGAGAATGAGACTTGATGTGAAATGGAAAAAAAATTTAGTCCCAAGTTTTATATAACTGCAATTTTCATAAACATGCAAAATCTGTCTGAGTTGCACGCTGAAATTAATCAGTCGTTACCTTTCATATTTTTGACTGACGGCAGTGAAAAAACAAATTTCAGCGTGCAACTCAGAGACACAGAGTTTGTATGTTTATGAAAATTGCAGTAATAAGTCAAGTAAAGCTCTATGAGCTACTGAAACAAATCTGGGTGAGAAAACATCTTTAATGTCAGTACTTTTAATATTGTAGTCCTCCCAGACGAGCCTTTGACACAGAACGGCCACAAACAACATCAACAAAAACTAAGTAAGTCACCAGTACAAAGACTGAAATTTTTAACTCATTGGTGAATTTTATCGCTTTTTGATTGATCTAGAGCTGAGGGAGATAGAAGGATAAACCAATCAATTGCATCAGCAAATCACGCGCCGGCTTGAAACTGTTTTTATTGCAATTTTTAACCTTGTTTTCATAGTTTTAGCCCTCTACAAAAGTTAAAAATTTTACTCAATGCCCTAACCCTTTGAAGCCCTTCCCCCCCCCCCCCCCCACAAACACACACAAACAAACAACTCCCCACCCTCTCCACCCAATAAAAAGGTACTTTGTGGTACTTTCCCTAAATGGAATAAAAGTTATATCAGGATAAACATTTTAGTTTTTTGTGCAAAAAAAGAGGGGTGAATAGACACCCCCTCACCCCCCTTCCCCTCCCCTCCCCTGGAACCACCTTAATATGATGTATATTGTCTTAGGTCATCACGTCCCAGCCCTCCAATAGTAAAAGAAGAACCACCAGAAGAACCAGAGGAAAAAGAAGGAGCCGATGAAGATAACATGGAAGCAGTATTTCAAGCCAGAACAAAGCTAGGTAATCCACTTAATGCTTTGCCATTTGCAGACCATGTGTCATTCCCTAGAGAATCATTTCTTTGTTTAAAAGTTGTACACGAGAAGGCACATGAATATGGGTACAACTCTAACAAAGAAACATCAAAGTGAAGCCCAGTTACCTAATTAGGTAGTAGCAAAAATCACAAATTAAAGTTATCAAAAAGTTGTCAAAAAGATGTCAAAAAGAAATCAAAAACTTTCACACTGCTGCTCACATTACAGCGTGTAGCACAGTAACTCTTAAATGAAATTAAATCAGTACAGATGGCTTGTAGCCTAGGATCACAGTGTTATTAACTGAATGAAATAATGATAATATTAACAGCAGTGTTATTAGTTAACATTAACTTGTGCATCCATGTAGATCGATCGCCGAAACCAAAAAAGAAACACGAACCGTTCCAAGCACCAATTGATGATACGCCAGGTAAATAGAACTAAACTAAAAAGCTCCTAGGTATGCTCCTACCTTTAAGGCGCTGACACACGGTGCAACATTGCACACAACATTGCATGCAACAAATTTGAATCGGGGTGACACACATTGCAACAAAATTATGCAACATCACTTGTGTCAGCCTGTTATGTTAAGATATTTGGTCAGCGGTTATAAATTTGGTGCAAGCTGATTGGCTGGAAATTTCAAAATGTTGCAGGTGATGTTGCAGCCATGTTCTCATGATGAAATTTGTTGCGAGCAGTGTTGCCAGAGTAGAGCGCGATTCAACTTCAGATTTGTTCGTGCAAACAATTTTCAGGTGTAGACACAAGCTGCAACAGTCCTGTTGCGTGCAATGTTGCATGCAATGTTCTACTGTGTGTCAGCACTTTTAGTTAACATCCTTTCCTCTTCTTCCTGGTCTCCATGCTCCCAGGGGTTTCCAACGACCATGATCCTTTGTGTTTAAATGATAGATTGTTGAAGATTGTGTTGATGTGACGTCATAGTGAATTAGAGCAATTGTAATGACTTTCTCTGATCATTCTTTTAACTTAAACCCCTTTATTTGCTTTCTTGATGTTTTCCCTTTTCCCTTCCTTTCTAAATAAATAAGTTACTTGCTTCCAAGTTAACTGGATGCCACTACTTTTCAGCCCCAGCACCTACGCCTGCTCCAGCACCTACACCTATCAGCAGAGTACCCATCATGCCAGAACCTACGAAGGTAAAACATTCAATATTTTATAAATTGCCAATGAAGTTGGCAAACGTAGAGGATTTTTGAGTTTGTTACAGAAGTACATCATTTCTTTTGTTCTAAAAAGGTTTTCTTAGAGTACACTCCATAAAAGGTAGTGTGCATTGTTTTGGTACTGGTTTGAAAAACTGTTAAACTAGTTTTTGTGTAAATATATCTTCAATATATCTTTTAAGGTCTGTGTCGTTTTTAGGCGTGGGATCAGCTATCTCTTATTGGTTAATAACTTGAACTACACACAATTTCTTCCAATGATGTGGCGCAACATCATACATACTTTTATAGAAAAAATCTAGATGATCAATTAACTTTGAATGTATAAAATTTCCTCACTTTTAAAACACTCCCTTTCAATTTCTCAACTTTATTACTTCGTTGGCACATTCAGATCCCATTACTAGACCTAGTGTTTGGTATGACAAGTATGTTATGAGATCAGAATATCTCAAACGGAACACTGTTTGATATTCCTTAATGATATTATTAATCTTATTTGTTTGCTATGTGCATAGCCCAGTCAACCTGAGCCAGTTGCTTTGACCCAGACCAAAAACATTGTGCCGTCAGAGAGAGACAAGCCAGCAGGTCTGCACATGTCAGACTTTCTACCGGTATGTTAACAGTAGCTAATTCACAGCATATCAAGGGCGCTGGGGGGGACTGTCCCCTCCCCCCCAAAAAAATGTGACTTAAAAGACTAAAATTCATATGCTTTTTTCTTTTTTTGTGAAAGATTATTTGATTATCTAAATATTTTATAGTATATATTTCTCTTTTGATACTACAAGTTACTGTTCTGTACCTTGTATCTGGGCACACAATTTCATTGTCATGCAGAATTCCTGTGGATAAGGTGGGACACTATAAACATAAAATGCCTACGTGTGTGGTGGCATGAACACGGCACATTGCCCCTCCCCTCTGTGTGGTGGGAAAATGGTACATTGCCCCCCCCCCCCCCCTGTGGGCAAAGTTTTACTACGCCACTGTAAATGGGTCTGTAATCAAGAAACACTGCCTCGCTTTGCAAATCTGTAAATTTTTTATTTTATATATTAAAAAGGTAAAGCTTCATTTTTATTTTGATAACTTGGTGAGTGGTTGCCCAATTCTCTCGAGCCCAGGGTTCATGTATAAGGTGCTTGAAGGCACACACTTTACCCCCTCATACTATCAGTGCTCCTTATTACGGTTATTTAAAGCTAAAGCTGCGCAGAACAGAGGGTATTCATGGGCAGACGTAGAGATCCTGAGGATTCAACCCTGAACCTCTAGATCTGAAGGCTATGCACTAACCGAGCTACTCCTACTATAATCGTTTTTTAATGTTTCTTAGTCTCAAGCTGTGATCACACCTGAAATGCCAATAGATGTACCCTATGATGATAATAAGTTTATTCCTCCGGAACCAAAAATATCTGAGGCAGAATGCCTGGACATGCTCAACAAGAGTAAGTAAAAAGTATTCGTTATTATTAATACTGTCTTCATGTTTTATCGAATTAATTATTGTTAAAGTGTTTGGTTTGACTCACTTCTTTAATTCAAAATTTATCAACCAAAACTGTTTGACATCTCTTTTATCAAACATTGAAACAAATGCTGGGGTGATCCAAGTTGGGGCAGGGCAGATCAAACCCTGAAACAACCTCTGGGCTGATCTAAGCCAGGGCATGGCTAACTCACAGATAGAACCCTCAAACAACCTCTGGGCTGATCTAAGTCAGGGAACAGCTAACTCACAGATCAAACCCTCAAACAACCTCTGGGCTGATCTAAGTCAGGGCATGACTAAATCACAGATTGAACCCTGAGACAACCTCTGGGCTGATCTAAGTCAGGGCATGACTACCTCACAGATTGAACCCTGAGACAACCTCTGGGCTGATCAAAGTCAGGGCATGCCTAAATCACAGATTGAACCCTGAGACAACCTCTGGGCTGATCTAAGTCAGGGAACAGCTAACTCACAGATCAAACCCTGAAACAACCTCTGGGCTGATCTAAGTCGGGGCATGACTAAATCACAGATTGAACCCTGAGACAACCTCTGGGCTGATCAAAGTCAGGGCATGGCTAACTCACAGATTGAACCCTGAGACAACCTCTGGGCTGATCTAAGTCAGGGCATGACTAACTCGCAGATTGAACCCTGAAACAACCTCTGGGCTGATCTAAGTCAGGGCATGGCTAACTCACAGATTGAACCCTGAAACAACCTCTGGGCTGATCTAAGTCAGGGCACGACTAACTCACAGATTGAACCCTGAAACAATCTCTGGGCTGATCTAAGTCAGGGCATGACTAAATCACAGATTGAACCCTGAGACAACTTCTGGGCTGATCTAAGTCAGGGCATGACTACCTCACAGATTGAACCCTGAGACAACCTCTGGGCTGATCAAAGTCAGAGCAAGACTACCTCACAGATTGAACCCTGAGACAACCTCTGGGCTGATCAAAGTCAGAGCAAGACTACCTCACAGATCAAATTGGAATTTATTTTGCTTAAAAAAGAAAGTGGTCATAAAACCAGTGAAGTAACCCTCTAATCAAGGGAGACACGTGACTGACAATCTCTGATACATTTGAAGCCAAATAGTCCAGGAATTAACCATGAGAGATGCAAGTGCAGCACCCTTAATTTCTTTGTCGAACTTGAAGCCATATACTTGTTTTCTCTGGATTTTCTTTGGACAAGGGGACGTAAGAACGATCTAATTCAAATTCAAAATGATCTTATTATTTTCATATAATTGTTCAATCATCACAGGCCATGCATCTATCTGTAGTATCATGTCGGCAAGACAGAAGAACCTGTCCGTCATTAATCGTTATTGGGTTGATGGTGAAACAAAAGTGAGTTTTCTGCATAAAACAGCATAGTCAAATAGAAATATTTACATATTTATATTTCTTTCTTCCGTAAGTTAGTATATTTATTATTTTTGTTATTGTCAACATGCCAGGGATTTTTGGTTGGGTTAATAATTCCTATAGATTATTGGGACGGGGATGGCATAGTTAGGTGTTTAATACCTACTACAGGTTACACGGCACTATTTTGTATCAGCTGGTTGGCAGTCTTTTTATTTTGGCTGGTGTTCATTTTGACAATACACCTCTTTTAATATACCTTGGGGGTAATGTTTTCCCATCTCAGACCATGTGTCATTCTCTAGAGTATCATTTCTTTGTTTATCAGCTGCTCGCGAGAATACACTGAATATGGATACAAAGATTCCCCTTTTCAGACCATGTGTCATTCTCTTGAAAATAAGATTCTTTGTTTGAGTTGTATTCATATCAATTTTCATGTATCTTCTCATGTCCAACCGTTAAACAAAGAAATGATACTCTAGGGAATGACACATGGTCAGAAATGGAAAAACATTACTCCCAAGGTTATAACAGTAAAATATCTCCTTTATCATTGTTCTCTTCAGACAGCAGTACAAACAGCAGTTAACATGAATGATCCAGCAATCTTTGTGGATGTACTCAATGTACTCTGCCTTAAACAGTAAGTTGTTTGTCATTTAGTTTTAATAAACAGTAAATTTCATGGTCATGGTTGGGGTGCGGTACAGTAGGGCTAAGTAACATGCTATCAAAAAAAATAGGGCAATAATACAATCAACGTCCATAGCGCAATGTGCACTGGATTTTCGCTGCCAAATGAGCTTTTACATGCCTTATTTGGTAAAACAAGGCAGCTTAGCCATCAAAATTTGTTGGTTTAATATACAAAAGCCTGTGATTTATAGTATGCAAATGCATTAATAACCCATTCTAGTGCTTTTGCACTAATTGGGGAAGCTGTTTTCCACACACACACTACCTCTGCATTTTAATATTCTATACACACTTCTGTGGACTCACATGTTGATTTTTATGGAGGGAAGAAAACCAGAGAACTTTGAGAAAAATCCTTGTAGCATAGGAGAGAACAACACATCAAGCAAACTAAACTTTCTCTTGGACGAGTGGATTTGAAAGCAGGCATCGTGCGACAAACTTAGCATTGGTGAGAGATCAAGGCATTAGCAGCATAGGCCACCTATGCCACCCTTTACCATTAATATTATTATCGATAATATTAATTATTATGGATAATATTGATTATTATCGACAATATTAATTATTATCAATATTATTAAGTATTGTAAATAATAAGTATTATTATCAATAATGTTAATGGTGGTAATTTTTTTTGCAGATCTCTTTGGAATCTTGGAATCTGCATCCTTATTTTACCTGAATTAAAAGACTTATTTATTAGTAAATATGAAAGGTATGAATCGTTAAATCTGCTGATTGTACTCCAAGATAATTATTTAATAATAATAATTTAATCTTCATCAATTTAAGAAATAAATTCAACTTCAAACATTCACTATTTATAATTATCGTTGAAGTGCAACCCACAAAAGTTTGCTGCCAACTAGCATTTTGACGACTGTCAATCAATGAACTTTTGATTTGGACTGAATTAAATATTTCAATCCTGAAATCCTCTAAAATCTTTGATTCAGTCCAAAATTATTTCTCTCACAATATTGTGTTAGAGTATATTGTGTTGGCAAACATCAAACTCCAAGGGTTGCACTTTAACGATAATGGTACTAATGTGTAGTTCCAGAAATTATCCATATCCCACCCACAGAGGAATTTGGAAATTCTGGGGAGGAGGGGGGTCAGATAAAGAACAAAAATTACAGAGTTTGTATGGAAGAAAATTTTGAATTTCTGGGGGTAGGAGTGGGGGATCTTTAAAAAAATTCCTTGGTGGGGGGGGGGGGGGGGGTATGGATAAGTTCTGGAACTACACAATATAAATTTAATGTCAGAATTCTGTTGTCCATTAACATCTTGCAAGAGTCTGACTCAAGGGCAGATCCAGGGGGGCAAAGGGGGGCTGAAGGCCCCCCTTCAGCAGAACAAAAACGATGCTTTTTTATATTGTTTTCCATTGTGTTGACAGAAGAAACTCAATTAGCCCCCCCCCCCCCCAAACTCAATTAGCCCTCCCCTAAAATTTTGGCTGGATCCACCCTTGTGACTCGATCAGTGCTTAGCAATGAAGAGTCATTTAGTCCTCATGACTATAAGTTTGATATTCCATTTGTAGCTATGTACAAGCAGCGGCATCAGCACTGAAGCTCGTCCTGAAGAACTTTGCTCCAGTTATCAAGAGCAACATGTGTGCACCACCTGTTTCTATAGGTGTTGATCTTGTTAGAGAAGAGAGGTGAGAATCAATATGAATTATTGAAGAAATAGAAAATGTGCACACATGCTCTGTGCTGTTAAGCCCGGTTTACACTAGCGATTTTGTCCATAATAAATAATGGTAAAGAATTTACTCGTAAAGTTTTTTTCAGGATGCCAAGATTTTCCTAGACGAATGTCTGTTTTGAAGGATGAGACAAGAGATTTCGTATTTCTGAAAATTGCCACAGAAATCGCCGCAAAAATCGCCAGTATAAACGGGGCTAGGTAGAACACGAGAGAAGTGTTAGGAGAAGCATGACGAGTAACAGAGTGCTTCTTGACAATTCATGAGTGTTTTGCCAATCCCCAAGTGCTTTATAACTCCACACAGTACAGTGAGCAAGTTTTTTTTTTCTTTTATAAAATACAAGGACATGTGCATGCTGTACAGTGTGCTCTCATGAAGCATGCGCTCCCAACCAATAAGAATGCGAGATTTATAACAGTTATTTTATAATTTTGTGTACCATGCATGCGTGCGTGCTTTCCAAGCACAGGTTTAAGAATATCTAATAATGGCAGATATAAGAGTTACACTCTGTTGCCTTCAAACAATTGTTTTAAGTCTAGGCATTTGGGTCAATACAATGAAATGTATAGAAAGTGACCCAAATGCAACAATTGTCTGAAGGCAATAGAGTGTAACTCCGATATCTGCTATTAGTCACCTCAGTCGAGGTGATTATTGAGGAACATTTACTGAGCTGCGAGTCTTCCAGTGAGTTTTGCAACAAAAATATAGAACAATAGGTTTCAAACCATTCTGCTCCATTAATTAAACAGAATGGTATGGAATCCCATTTGTCAACTTTATCCATCGTTATATGACGTCTTAACTATGTAATGTTTAATAAACAAGCAGGAGAGTTTTATCGAGTATATTGAGTAAATTAGTAATTTACTTTATCAAACTCAGGAATAATTCATGAGGAAAACACAACAAAAATCACGACTGTGAAGAGTGTTGTAAATCTGATACAAAACTGTTAATTTGCATAAACTTTAAGTTGGATTTTCTTGGCCAAATTCACGTTAATTTTGAAAATTTTAGTGAAACACAAAGGAACTAACCTAGACGTTTGATAAGTCATATACAGTATTCGTGTCTGTGTTGTATCAGATATACAATCACTCGGCTACGCGTCGTGTTTGTATATCTGATACAACACGGCCACTCATACTGTATATATTGCTTAAAAGTTGTCTATTATAGCTGTAGGTCCAAGGCTTTAAAGCCGATATTTCTTATGTAATTTCTTTTTTAGTTACATAACTAATAATTGTGTAACAATCTACTGAAAATGTTTCTGTTCTCTCCTAGATACCAAAAGTGTCAAACATGCCATTCACACCTGATGGCTATTCGAAGTGTAATATCAAGCAAAACAGCTGTTTCTGGTAAAATGGGAAGTCTTTTCAGGGAGCTGTCACTGGCTTTTACTATCCTTGATTAACTGTAAATAAAGCATTGGTACCAGTTGATGGGCCAGAAAACCCTGGGTCACCATTTCCAGGAAGGCGCCTCCTCTTTTCCAGGCAGGAAGGCAAGTGAAGTGGTCCAAGAATTTAAGGTCAGATAGAATAAGATTGTGTTTTAGATACATGAATGAAAATTCCATTGGAGGTATGATAGCTCTAGCTTGCATTTAGGTGATGTTACACGAGACTATTTTTACCCCAACATTGTTGCGTTAAAAGTTGTCCTCTTGTAACATGGCGCGCACAGCAACACAAATCAGTGTTAACAATGTTGGGAGTTTTGAAGGCCATTCAAAAACCTGCAACATGTTGCTGCACAAAATCATAACCACGTGCTATGTTACATGAGAACGAATTTTGTGCAACATTGTTGCACAAAAAAATATAGTCGTTGAGAATCGTCTCATGTAACACATCATTTAGTAGGTAGGACACGAATTCCAGTTTAATTGCCAAGGACATGGCTGTTTTGAATGCCGCTGACATCCTATGATAAATAATGCCAGTAATAATGGTTAATGATTATTTAAAAACTTTGCCGACAACATGACAATGATATTGTTAGACAATAACTTGACCCTAGTGTATAAACCGCATGTTGTGAGTGAAGGTAAAAATCACACACTTATTTACCAATAAATCCTCATTTGATGATAGTTTTGATAAACTAATTAAAATTTTTTTAAATCCGTGGGATTACATCTTATTATTTACCAAATAGGGTACAATCGTGGAGTAATCAGTAACTTATTTTGGCTTTTCAAACTTCATGGCTCATAATTCCAATAAGAATAGGTTTATTTTTCAACTAAGTTACAAAAGGAATAATACTCAAGGGAATGACACAGTATGAGGTCTATAGAAATAGACGTCCTTATAGTCTGTTCTTTTCTTGCATCATCAGCATTAATGTAAGAAAAACTTACCGATTCGTTGCAACTCTTCTTTACCACCGTTTGCATTACTACGCGGCCACCCCAGACACAAATCGCGTCGTGTAGTTTGCAATAGACTGCCGTCAATCAAACACCTCATTCTACTTGGATGTACTCAAACTCTTTGCAATCGCTTTCTGAACTTTCCTTCGTGATATCTGACTAAGAAAGCTTGATAGAAAAGCCAACTCACTGATCCAAACGTGTATAAATGGCATCAACATGAATGATTGATGGCAGTCTATTACAAACTACATGACTCAATTTGTGTCAGGGGTGGCCGTGTAGTAACGCAAACAGCTGTAACACTCACGATATGACAATAAATTGTTGTTGTTGGAATATCTTACTTCAGCCACTGTAAATAGATAAATTGTGCCATCAATGTTATAATTATTTTTAAACTATTCGTGTGCAAAGTTGAGTTATGTCCATGAAGTGAATGCCTTAGATATAATATCACACCTTGCGAGTTATGGTATATGATACGGAGATCAATAATTTGATTGCAGTTTTCTAATGCTACTTGTTAGCAATTCCACTGAAAACTGTGCAATTTAACGACAGTCAACATTTACAGCACGGTGTTCAAGAGTATGACCATATTTAATGTATTTTTATACGTGCAGGCTTTTTGCTGACAAGGGAGTTTAATATAGAGGTATATATAGCTTGGAGTGCCTGTAGTTAGATGGCAGAACAATAAAATCCCGTTGATTCCATGAATTGAATTCTCTCTCATGTAAAACAATTGTATTGTTCCTGCCATCTAACATGGCTGCCATCACGTGATGTACATAACCTCTATAATATACCCCTTATTTGATAAAACCAGCCAGCTTCGTATTGTGTCAGTTTTACATTCACAAGCCTGTGAATAAAAGTGTGGGAATATATGAGAATATCACATGTTAAGAGCTTGATATCATTTTTATTCACGAGTTTCCATATGATATTGCGAACCCGGGGGGAATCCATGAAAAAAGTACCAGGGATGCCCGTGGGAAATTTTCAAAAAGACCCCTAAAAGATACCGGAAGTCTTTAAAAAAGGGCGTAAAAAGCACCTAGGATAAGCCATATCAATGCGCGCTTCTCTCCTTTTCCGACACCCTAATAGATACCAGTAAATGCTGATTTTCAAAAATTCGCATTTAACACCCTAAAAGATACCAAATCGCGAATTTTTACCCCTAAGAGATACGACGAGCATCCCTGGTACTTTTTCCTCAGAGCCCCCCTCCCTGGGATTGCGAACAAGTAAGTCTGCGAGCAATTAAGTGATATCATATGGAAAAGGAGTGAATAAAAATGGTATCAAGCTCTTAACATGTAATAATTCATGTATTACCCATTTAGGGTCGATAAAATGACAAACTTTTCAGTTCACCATGAAGCGATATCGTATCACTTCACTGATGTGGTTTTTATTCACAGCTTTATCACACTGATATCAACCCTAAAAGTGTAATAAAATTTATTATCGTTGGTCATACTTTTGCATGTTGTGCTGAAGTTTTCTTTGTCACAATGTCTTTATTTGTGAAAAAACATTTTTAGCATACCTTTAATTTATGACAAAATGTATTTACTAATGAATAAAGTTTGTGTTTAGTTCTTAATTTTCTGTGTGGCCTTTTTCTCAGTAGATTGTAATTTTCGTGTGAGATTTGTTAATCGAACTTGGGGTATTGAAGTTAAGTCTCAGTGAATTTTGTGTGTGTGTGTGTGTAAGATTTGTTAATCGAACTTGGGGTATTGAAGTTAAATCTCAGTAGATTACCTTTTTTTGTGTGTGAGATTTGTTCATCAAACTTTTGGTATTGAAGTTGTCTAGATTTTCTGTTCTTTTCTTCTTCTTTTTTTTTTTTTTTTTTTTGTTAGATTCTATGCATACAACTATTTAACTCACAGAAATACTCTTATTTTTATTACATCGAAAAAAAATTTTTTACACAAAAATTTTTACAAAGTCAATTTGTATACTATGAATAAAAAATCTCATTATTTAGGTGTCTAGACTTTCTAGTGCTCTTGCACTAATTGGGACACTTTTGACCCATCCACAATGCCTTTACATTCAATATTCTATGTACATAACGCTCAACTCACATGTTGATTTTCATGGAGGGAAGAAACTAGAGAACCCGGAGAAAAACCTTTGTAGCATAGGAGAGAATAACACATCAAACAAACTGGATTTGCATTATATGGTATCCACAGGAATCGAACTAGTGACCTGAACCTTTGGAACCACTGTGGTGAAAAGGGACGCGTTAGTAGCATACGCCACCCATGTTACTCTAAACAACCATAATAACTACATCATTATCCTTCTTTCCTTTTCACTGGTGTTTCCTCTTTCTCCTCAGCGAAAAAAAAATCAATTTTTAAAGAATATGACACACTTGCACATCTCTGTACTATGTTATCAACAGGCTGGGAGCTGTAGAGACAAGAGAAGCAAGCTTAGGAAACAAAGCATAGCTGAGTGTTTATCTTGCTTTTCGATTGCTCTACATGCTCTACATGCTCCCAGAGTATTTATATCACAGTAAAGAGACATGCCCCTGTTTTATATTGCTTTCATAAGATATTTTTGAACAATTTTACACGAGAATGTCTCTGTCCTATGATATGAACAGCTATTGATATATATAGCTAGCCAATCTGTGTGTGTGTTATCAAATACATTTAATAAGTATATGTAATAGGACTCCATGCTGTCCAATTAAGAAATAATTGGACGAGGAAAATTCTGAGGACTGACAAAATTGGATGAGGCCATAGGCCGAGTCTAATTTGGCAGTCAGGTAACCGGCAGTCAGAGGAATTTTTCGAGTCTAATTATTTCTTGATTGGGGAGCATGAAATCCCATAACCTATTAATTATATAGCTGCCTAATTAATCCCATATCAACAAGACCTGTCCAATTAAGAAAATAATTGGACAGTTACCTATATGGGATTAATGAGAAGCTGTATAATTACTTTAAATAATTGTATCAAACGAGTATTATTTCATCATCAACTTTATTGCACTTTGCAGAATTGATTTTTTAACAATGGAACATAATATTTTTTTATCCAGCAGCTAAAAAAAACCAGTCTGCCAAAGATTAATACACATCTTATGCATACTCTCCTGCTTTATAAATAATTTTTAAATACTTTAATTCCATATTATGCATAGAGTAAAGGGATTTAACCCATGAAATAAAAAATACTAGTCAACGTGTAATAGTCAAATAGACACAAAAGAAAACAATGGAATTAGGGTCCACTAATGTGTATTAGTCTAATATCTATTTCACAGGTTAATGCCTTCACTCTATGCCTTATCTGAACTAGCTAACACATATTGCAGCTGTTATTAAATTACTCTTATGAAACATATTAAGATAAAATAGTTCTACTATATTCATGGTCTGGGATGGAGTAGGCCCTTTGCAGCTTAGTAATCACGTGCTGATTAATTCACTAAGAGCAAATATTCCCATGGGTGAAACATACTGGTGAGCAAACAAACTTTCTACAACCTGTTTTGAGAGATCGTAATAAAACTGCATTTCGTAACACACTGGTTACACATCGTTTCATTCAGTATTCTTTACAAGTAGCTAAAAACAATCACCAATTTAAAGTAATTTTTAAAATTTGCTTTTAAATGCAAAGGGTCTATTGGTGGTTTGCATGATGTCGTCATTTGACTCCCACTACAAAAATGTCTCGCGAATTTTCTTTCTTTTTCAAATTTGTATTTCCTCATGAGAATAGTAAGACAATTGGTGCTAATTAACTGAACAAAAGAAAGTAAGCAAGGGAGTCTGGTAGTTGGTATCAAGCCCAGCCTTGAGGCCTTCGTTTCGTAGTCACTCAATTGAATTTAAGAAAGGTCTATAATTTGACAAATTCTTTTGAACAAGCGATAGTGTAAAGTTATTGTGCAGCCAATGAAAATGACCTTACAGGGGTGTGGCAAGGCCCCAGGAATTAGGGGGCAGCACCCAGAATAAAAAGCATTTTAAAAAACATTTTGGCATACAGAATTAGCAGAAAAAAGAAACAAACGTCCTTATTCCGTCAATAAGCCTGAAGCGAGATGACGTTTTACCCCCGTCTCTAGACCATCATCCTTTTCACACTGCTTTTGTTCTTTAATTATGACTATTGTTCCTGTATTCTCTAAGGAATCAAAAATTTTAATATGAAAGAATTTTAAAAACTATTATGGTATAGAGTCGGGGGTAAAACAGGGGAAGTGCCCCTTGTGCCACACCCTCCCTACGCTAGTGCCTAACACAGGACCATGGCAGTCTTCGCATAATGTCTCTACCATGCATTTTCCACAGTCACACAAAAAATCTCTTTTCATACTCTAATACTCTAATAATGATAATAATCTAATAAAATCTATATATTAATATTGATAATAATATGATACATTTAGCTGTCGTAGCTGCTGTTATTTACCATGGTGGCCTTGGTGGTGACGCAGGCCTAGTTTTGTCTGCAAGGAAACATAAAAGGAATAAAATACTTCTTATTTTCGAGTAAAAGAATTAACTTTAAGTTGTTCTTTATCACACAGTTTTAACATTAGAAAACAATGAAGAATTTTACAATAACTGACAAATTTCTTGCGCGCTGATTGGTTAATTTTTATCATCAATAAGAGGACAGACAGATAAAGCTGACGTTAACGAGCGTGCGCTCTTTCCGTTAGTTGTTTTGATCAGTAAAAATGAGAAGTTTTTATCGTTTTTGTTATTGTAAAAAACAAATTGACATCAGATTTTTATGTGTCTGTCCTCTTATTGACAATAAATTTCGCCATCACATTGTCAAAGTAGTATGCGGATCCACTCGACTACGCCTCGTGAATCCACACTACTTTGACAATGTGATGACGCAATTTATTGTCAATAAGAGGGCAGACACATAAAAATCTGATGTCAATATGTTAAATAGAAAACACGTGCCCATGCTATGTGCTGTTATAAAGCACGTGGAGATTGGCAGAACACAAGAGAAGTGTCAGGAGTAGCATGATGCATAGCGGAGTGCTTCTCCGCAATTCTCGAGTGTTCTGCCAATCCCCAAGTGCTTTATAACTCTACACAGCACAGCAAGCAAGTTTTTTATTTCTCGTATAAAATGCAAAGGGGCGTGCATGCTTTGTGCTCTCATAAAGCATGCGCTTCCAACCATTCAAAATACAAGATTTATAACAGTTGTTTTATAATTAAAGACAGAACACTATTTTGTACTAATTAGGGACAGACCATTAGATAATTGAGGGGGTACGTAAATCCCCCCAAAAAATATTGAGCAAGCACTTCACCTTCGAAAAATTACACGTTTCACAAATATAGAGTGCAAACAATTAATCTGTGAAACACTATTAAATTACTAAATAGTACAAAATAGTGCTAATTAAACAATAGAAAACGATGGAATTTGCATGAAATTGTGCTATTTAGTATTACTATAGTTTCACGGTTATATTGTTTGCACTCTATATATGGCATGCACTCTAAGTGCGAGAACTCTAACTTTATCAAAAGAAGTATGTAGTATACATGTGCTAGCAAGCTTTATTTTTCCTCCTACTTCAACCGCCATTCAAATAAAATAAAAATAATTAACAAATTAATAACAATAAAATTTATAAATTTAAAAATAGAATCCTTGAAAGAGTACTCAAATAATACTAAATTTATATTTACAGCTATTTCAAAAAAGGTTGAATACTGAATACTGAATAGTGCATTCCAAGACCGCAGTGCATTGTTGGTCATAGTGACAGTGTCTAGAGTTGGATTAATAATAATTATTTATTCTATTTTTGGTGTATTCCATCTGAAACAATATACTAACTACATGTAGAGAGTTAATTGCTGTATATTTACTTTCTAACCCTTACCCTAAACCCTTAACTGTGAGCTTGGAGCGCAAGACAGAATTAGAGTGCTTTTAGTCACACTGTTGAATAGTTAGATAAATGTATCTAACTTAGATAACTATTTGTTTAGCTGACGTCACCTAAAATAGTAAATGTGTTGTTCCAGAAAATATCCATACCCCACCAATGAGGGAATTTGTAAAAGGAACCCCCTTGCCCAGGAATTTTCTTCCATACAAACTTTGTAATTTTGTTTTTTCTCTGACCCCCCCTCCCCTCCAGAATTTCCAATTTCCACTGTGGGTGGGATATGGATGTTTTATGGAACTACACTGTCAATTCAGGCCAAAGTAATGGTCATGTGAATCTGGGAGTTTATCTTTACCAGAGAATGATTAAAGAGACAGTTGATGGTATCATCATTTCCCCCCCTAACCATAGTGATGTCAACTATTCAACACTTTGACTAAATTCACTCTATATAATAATAGACCTTTCCCAAATTCACTCGGATGACCACGAAACAATGGTTTGAAGTCAAGACTGAACTCAATTCTTTTATTCATCAAGTTCAACCTCGACTTTAAACCATTTTTTCATGATCAGTCAAGTGAATTCGGGAAAGGCCTATTTGGTCAAGTACTCTTTCTTGGATTTCTTTTTCAAAATAAATTTCAAAAACTCCCTGTTTTATTTACCTATAGATACGCTGGTGGTTACTTGCCTCGTTCTCCTTTCTCTGCTGCTCTTCTCGCCACTGCCTTTGTCTCTCTTCAAACTCGGCAAGTCTTTGTTTGGTTTGTTCTAGACTTTCACGCATTACTTTGTCTTCTTTCTGTGAGATAAAATGATAAATTATGATTCATAATAATTATACTCATAAAGCGCAAATTGGAATAAAACATTCATCTGCACTAGTTCACCATCATCATCACGATCATCACCACCCATCATCATCATCATCACCATCGTCATCACCATCATCATGTATCATTATCATAACATTGTCATGCATCATTATCATCATTACCATCATCATCATCATCACCATCATCATCATGTATCATTATCATAACATTGTCATGCATCATTATTATCATCGTCATCATCACCATCATCATCATCATCATGTATCATTATCATAACATTGTCATGCATCATTATTATCATCATTACCATTATTATCATCGTCATCATCACCATCATCATCATCACCATCATCATCACCATCATCATCATGTATCATTATCATAACATTGTCATGCATCATTATTATCATCATTACCATCATCATCACCATCATCATCACCATCATTATCATTATATTCTATGACTCATTACCTTTGCTCTTTCCTCATCAAAGTCAACAAACCCAATGCCGTCTAGTCTCTGTAGGTCTATCCACCCTTTGAATATCACACACACACCATTCAGGATGAAATGACTTTTGATGTGTACCTACGAATGAGAAAATAGTCATTCAATCATCAAAATATGTGATAATTGATTTTCAATACGAGTGGCTGATAGAGTGAAGGCATTAAAGCCGTGAAATAAAACATACTAGTCAACGTGTAATAGTCAAATAGACACAAAAGAACAATGGAATTAGGGACCACCAAAGCGCATTAATCTTTCTATTTCACAGGTAAAATGCGGTCACTCTATACCACTCCACCAAATGCAAAAAATAATTGAGACATATATGTTCTATATTGATATATATTGGCACATCCACCCCCCCCCCACACACACACACACACAACTTGGGATTAATTATTTTCAGCGTTATCTTTGTTCCTGCAAGCACCTCACCCTCAACCCTGGGGGTGTATTAAGAACGAAATACAATCCCCTGATAAGATTAAATCTAAAAAGTTAAAGGTTAATGTGTTTCTGTCAGTGACCAGGGCTAAAATATCCAACACCCTTGCCAACATGTCTTCTTGTCAGTTTCAAGGTGGTAAGGGGTCAATTTCAACACCTTGTTAGATTATCTTAGATTTTCTGTGTAGAGTTTATGACACCCGTATATATAGCTGGTAAAAGGAAGATATCTTTTGAGTGTATTATGGCAGCTGGGTCAAGCCTGGTTTGAGAACATGAAGTATTTTCAAAAAAAATGTATAAAATCTTGAAAGAAAGAGCTTAAAAAAGAATTGAAAATGAACATTAAGACCGAATTTATATCTATGTAAACAGTAGTAATATTAAATTTCAAATTTTTCCCCCATCTTTTTACAGTAAGATTTAAGATAAAATTTTGATATTGTTAATTCAATATATATACCTACTTGCAAGAACGACAACGTTCTTGCAAGTAGGTGTATATGATTTTTGTAATTTCGTTTTTGTGTGTGTGTGTGATTTCATGATGAATGTAGAGCTACCCTGTAGATATGTCATCATTAAACCGTTATTAATATTATTATTATTATACTATGAAGTTAACTCTTTGTGTTTAGAGAAAACTTTGGGTGGTAGTGGTTGGGGGGAGGGGGAGGGAAGTTTGCACTCTCATCTGTATAACTTGAGTACCAGCAAATTCTAAAGTTTTTAGAGTGCAAACGATTAATCCGTGAAACACTAATTACTAAATAGTACAAAATAGTGCTAATTAAACAATAGAAAACAATGGAATTTGCATGAAATTGTGCTATTTAGTATTACTAAAGTTTCACGGTTATATTGTTTGCACTCTAACGACTTGGGGCACCACACATGAACCTAAATCTCACTAGATATTATTTCTACAAATTTATAGCTATCACCAATTCTTTGTTTTACTTCATTTTTTAATATATAATTACTTATTACAATATGTGTGAATAAACCAAAGTCTGTGAAGTCCTAAAAATCAAATAGAACAAAAGAAATAATACTCAAGTGAAAAGTGAAAATGTGGTCTGAAAATAGGGAGGAAACGTTGGTTAGTCCATTAAGAAAACTTATCATTTCTGGTGACATTCTGTTCAATGTCACTCAGAATTCACTAGTTATCAAAGCCAAGCCTCCTTTTTTTGATCTCATCATCATTCATGTAGCTGATTAATGCTATATTCAAGGAATGTCTCAGATGCTGAATAACTCGTACCCTAGCCCTATGTGTGAGGTCTATGACCCTATCCTGACGATACTGATAACCTACTCAATTATTTCTATCGCTTATTTCACATGGTCCCCTTAAGTGCATACTGTAAATCCATGAAAAAGTTAACTAAAAAAATTGTAGAAATTAGTGCAAAGTTTTCTAGGTGTATGCTCTACTGAGGTCTATTGAACTTACAAATTTATGCAATTTCTAACAAAGATTTTTACGCTAGCTAGCTTCAGTTTACAAACTATATCGTCAAAATGTTATGCAGTGCAGCATTTTGGGATCCAAGTTCACTATTTTTATTTACTGTATCAAGCTTATGCTTTAAAAAATAAATGAAATTAGAATAAACTGAGAAAAAATCGTTTACTTCCACAAATTCCAAATTCATAAATTCAGCAAATTTAACGATCCATCTTTAAGAATTTTCTGGAAACCTTTAACAAGGTTATAATATTGTAAAATTATTAATTAGGATATAGCAAAATATACTTTTTGAATTGCCTATAGATTCTAGACTTCTACAAACTCTAATTTATTACAATCCATCTTTGTCATCTTTCTTTAAATTTTTCTAAAAATTTCGGTTATCAAAGTTATTATTTGTAAAATTATTATTTAGGATAAGGTAGGAAAAAAATTTTTGACTCTCCTTTAAATTTAAAAAACCCTGTCTACGAACTCTAATTTTATTTAATAGTAAATATTTATTATTATTTTACGCTTATACATTAAGGTTGTTTATAAAATGAAAATTACGATAACTCGAGAACTATTTACCTTTCTCAGATTATGCAGTTTGATTATTTTAAGTAATTTAAACCTAGATTTTTCAATCCATTTTTACTTACTCTCTGTATATTAATTAATATTAATATTTAAAGCAAAATTTCTTCAACAGAATTATTCAACAGATACACTTTATGTAATAATAATTAGCAGAATGCGGTTAAAGAAATATCTAAGGACTATTTTTCGAAGCAATTAGCGATATTAAATGACTGGCGATGAAGAGGCGAGCTTATCAAATTTTGAAGTATAGATGAACAAAACCATCGTCACCTGTCCGGATTTTTGATTCCATAGAAAAAATACAGCATTACCAAAACCTGAAACGATCAGGAAATCGAAATAGCAGATTTTTTTTTCTTTTGTTCTTTCTTACTTATTTCGCATTCATATCAGCTTCAGAGCTCGCGTTCAACTGAATTGAACAAAATCTTCTTACCTCAAAAAATAATAAAATCACAATAATGAATTGATTAAATTTTCTAAACGATTCTTCTTTGAGTTATTTCAGAGATTTTTGTTTTAAGAAAGGAAATCTTTTTCGGTGGATTTTAGAGATGATAAATAAACCGAGATTTGAACCGGAAGTTAGTTATTTTCATATCTTGATATCGGAACTAGTGTGGTCTAGCGTAATTCCGTTTTCCCTCGACGCAAGTCTGCGTTTATTCCGGAACGTCTTGCTAACACGGTATTCAACGAACAATCGTCCTTACATAAGACCAAAGACAACTACTTTTCGAAACAACTAATTCAAAAACTAAGTGATTTGTATTGAAGGATTCCCCGTCCGTGTTGTAAACAATACGATGGGGAACCCATTCTACTGCTACCGGGAAGCCATTCAAATCTTTTTTTGACAATCAATTATGTGTCATTAATTATTCAATGCTTTCCACCCGTCGCACGTGCACAAAAATATCTAAACCTTTCAAAATACCTTGGGACATTTCTACTTTATAGATTTTACCGGATATATATTCCATGCCGAAATATTTGAAGTAAAGAAAAAATGTTGTTTTGTGACGGCTGAAATGTTTCCTGTGCCGATGATGGTGAGAAAGATGAGACAGCTAACACCGAAAATGCGGTTGCAAGTTCTATCCAGAAGGGCTGTTTTGAATAAACTCATTCGGTAACTTCATTAACCAGCTGTTTTAGAAGAAAATTGTCTGAAATTACTCTTAAAAGGAAATAAAAAATTAACTTCAAAAGAAACTGTTTTCCAAGAGTATAAAACATGTTTGGATTTAGTAAAAAGTTCAAAAACTATTACTAGTAACAATCCTGGCAATATTCCCAAAGCATCTAAAACTGAAATTATTGTAAACAAAAAATTCTCAAACCCGCAAACAAGGTAGATGCCGACATATGGTAATCTTTTTTTCAAAAAAAAAAATTCTTATTCATAAGATTTTCAAATATTTGTGCCCAAGATCATAAATACCTTTCCTGGCTCTCTCTCAAAGTCTAAATATTCCTTAGAAATACTTCCATCTTCGTTCTTTGGAAATGTGAGGATAAAATTTGTTCCCGAAGAAACATATGCCTAAAACAAGATTAGAAACTTGGTGAGATTTAGACTAATTGAATTTTTTTTAAATTCCAACCATAAGTACGACAAGTTTTTCTAAAAAGTCAGTTATGTATTCCTTACAACATGAGCTTGACCATCGCGTATTTCTGTCTGAAATCTCACAACTCTTTCTTCGTGCGATCTATCTCTGTATGCAGTGTATTTTACCTGGAAAATAATTCAATGATTTTTGAGATTTTCCTTTGAAGTCAAGATTGAAATTATTTCAGCGATTTCATAGTGAAAGAAGTTGAAAGAACTTGTCTTTACCTCGGATTCTCTCGCCAACTTCCTAAACGTCTCATCGTTTTCATATTTTTGTTTTTGTTCCGGGACGACTCTCGGCATCGTGGCAGTAATTACTAACTATTTGTCGCGAAAATAAACTTGTCGATCCCAACACTGGTGTTATTCGTCTGTTTTCCTCAGATCTCACTTCTTATCAAACGTATTTCTTGCCTTTTTGAAACTTCATACCTAAAATGACGAAACTTCCGCTGAGCAAGGCATATAAAATCATAATATTCGGGCCCCTCGACTAAAACGACCGAGTGTCACGCCTATTGTGTGACCTGTCAATGTGATGCCAAGTCCCTGTGATCTGATTGGTCTAGAGTGGAATCCTTCTGTTAGTACAATAGAGGCACGCGCCGTCACTGGTGTGAAACAAAGCTCCCCAAGCTAGCTTCTGGCTTGCATACCGATAGTTGAGCGTCACAATACGGGTGCGGTAGATTGGTATACTTCTGCCTTTGACCCACTTTTAAAAGGCCAAAGATGTTTAGGATTCTACTATTCACACCCCAACAATCCTCACCAAGGAATATCTCTGTTTTGTAAAACATAAACAGAACTGAGAGTTTGGAATTGTCTTTGGGATTCGCTTGAAATACTGACCCCAACTTCTTGTCTGCGACTACCGGAAGTGACTTGAATGTTGACTTGACAGTATTTCCGGTGTTCTAGCTTGGCGTCACGTACCACGATGCTGGGTCAGTGAAAAGGTAATTATTAACGAATTAGAAGTGAGGAACGAAAGCAAAGGAGCCTAAAATGGACATGAAGATTTAAAATTATTGGTTGGGAGTCATGAATATTTTTCTTCCTTCCTTCCTTCCTTCCTTCCTTCCTTTCTTTCTTTCTTTCTTTCTTTCTTTCTTTCTTTCTTTCTTTCTTTCTTTCTTTCTTTCTTTCTTTCTTTCAATTCCATTAACTTTATCTGTTTTTCTCTCTCTTATCCTAAATAGTTTTAGTCTCTTTTCCTTTTTTACCATTTCAATGTATTTTTTCCCTTCGTTTCTATTTTTCATTTTTCTTTATCGAGGACCGCTGACCCGCAACCCGCAGATTCACCTCCATTAACCGCATTCCTTCATGTAACAAAATGCCGGAAGTCAAACAATCTTATAGTCATGAGACGACGGTGTTGTCGACCTATTCGAAGCAAAAAAAAGCTCTCATTATGCATAGTTTTTTTATTCCTGATCATTTACATCTTATATGGATTCCTTGACAGTATTAACCGAACTGTACCTCAAGGGATATCGCTAATATGGCAGAAGGAATGGAGTTGCCAAGCGCTACATGCTCGTCGTAAAATCATTACTAGACTTGTGAGTAGATAGATAGAGTGCACCAATATATCCGTGTAAATTTTTGTAAGAAATCGCACAAATAAGTAAGTTCAGTAGACCTCAGTAGATCGTAGACCTACAAACTTTGCACTAATTTGTACAGTTTTGGTAGTTAACTTTTTCACAGATATATGGTTTGCACTGCACCTTTTATATTTGAGTTTTATTGGAGTATGTAATGCGTGGTATACAGACGTTATTTATAGCACGGAGGTTTAGTTTATTAAGTAATAGTTTATAGTACTTGAGAAGGAAATGAATAAATACGTGGAATATGTGAGTATACAGGTTACCTCGCTGTGCGAACATCCTGGACCGGAAGTAGCTATTTTTCTATTTTATGTGCCGTGAAGCCATTTTAATGCTATATAGGGATTTGTGAAGCAGTGATGTGTAAACTGACAATACATTTCGATGTAACAAGGAGAAGCCATTTCGATGTTACGTTGCTTGCGAACCCATTATGATGTTACGCGCCGAGAGTATGACTGAAACTCATTAGATAGTTGATGGGGGGGGGGGGGGGGGGGGGGCGTTAATCCCAAAAAAAATATCGAGCAAGCGCTTTAAACCTCAAAAAAATATCGTACAATCTCTGCTGCTAGAAGAAAAATATCTAACTGTACGCAAAAAAATACGTGCAAGGGTTGAGCCAAAAATAAATATCATGCAACCAAAATTCCTGCAACCCCCTCATCAATTATCTAATGGTACATCCCTAATACAATGGCAAGCCACTTCGTTGTTTATCACGATGTTTAGTATAATCCATGCTTAAAGTCACTGCCGTAATTGATGCATTCCGGTATGAAAATGGAAAGCCACTTCAATGTTACAACGCTTAGTAAAGTCCTACCGTTGCGTTTCCGGCTGACGTAATAAGACCCCACTTTCCTGACACCGCCGAGGTCATGCTATTTCTCTCAAAGTGGGTGTACGTAAATTCTCACGGAAAGACAGTCATTGCCTGTGAGGGAGGTGGGTGTGTGGGCAAGATTAATGTAAATGCCAACATTTTGGAAGTGGGAAGGGGAGAATTGGGGTGGCAGGACTCAAAAGAATTGTTCTTGGGGTAACCTAGGTAGGGGAGGGGAAGGGGAAAGTTGCCCTCCCTTTTTTCCTTTCCTCCACCTTCCTAAATCCCTGCTTTGAAGGCTATGCTTGAGGAGGATTTTTTTATATTCAATGATAAAAGTGTTGGCTTTTTTTTAATTCAAAATAAATGAAGGATTTTGGTAAATTGGGCCTTAGGGTTTACTTGGGAGGAGGGTGATCCATCGGCTAGGATCTTCCTTGCAGGCGAAATAACTTTTGCATTTAGTTTACACGAGAACAGTACGAAGCAAAAGGGCCATAATTACTCACATTCACACCACAGAAGTCCCAAGATAAATATCCCTTAGCCCTAGTAGGCAAGTTATCTCTCCTTTTTCGTTTACATGTGTTTTGCTAGAGTCAAACACAATCCTAGTACTTTATAGGATCTTCCTATCTTTCAGACAGGAGGATCCTAGTACCCGAAAGAAGTCCTCAGATTCCCATGTAAACGCAATGTAATAAATGTATGCAGATAGGATAATTCACCTGCAGGGAAAATCTTAGCTGTTGGATCATCCTCCTCCCATTTAAACAGGGCCTTACTGACACTGCTGCTATGTTGACTGGAGTAAATTCTATCATTCATAGCCTCGCATTCAATTCATCATCATCATCATTATGATGCTTCATCATCTAGCATCATCGTGAATCAACATCATACATCATCATCATTATGTATTGTCATTATCTATGTGTATCATCATCATCATGCTTCATCATCATCATGTATCATAATCATCATCATCATGCATCATCATCATTATGTATCATTATCTATGTGCATCATCATCATGCTTCATCATCATCATGTAGCATCATCATCATTCTTCATCATCATCATGTATCATCATCATCATGAATCAACATCATCATGTATCATCATTATCATCATTGTGTATTATTATCATCATGCTTCATCATCATCATGAATCAACATCATCATCATTATGTATCATCATCATCATGTATCATCATCATCATGCTTCATCATGTATCATTATCATCATCATGTATCATCCTCACCATCGATCATCATCATAATGATTTCAGGTTCAATACTTGCACTGTGCATCACTTTATTTCATTTTATTAGCTCATCCCTCCCTTTATTTAATGGCTTCTTCCTCTCCTTACAGTGCTCAGGATATTTCAATCATGAGGTTGGTGGCAACCTCTGTCATGATCTCTGCGTCACCAAGAAACTAACCTTATCAAGTTGTATAACACACAAAAACTCCACCTTCGTATTCACTGGGAAATGGAAACACAAAAAGGTGGTTTTTAAGAGGAAAGCAAGAACTCGAAGCTATGATTATGAAGACTCGAGGCTTTCCTATATCTTAGCTAATTCAGATAAAGGTAAGGCTGCATTCATAATGTATGGCAGAGGGGGGGCAGGTGAAAATTTAAAATGCCCAGAATAATTCTCAACACCCCCCCTTAAAGTCATGCAAAAAAATACGATCCCCCCTAAGCAAGGCTTGTAGCTTCTTCCAAAAATATTTCATTCCCCCCCTTTTTCCTACCAAAATTTTGACGATACCCCCCTCAATTTCGCCTGCCCCAACCCCTCTGCCATACATTATAAACACAGCCTAAATAACTTTATTATTTATTTTAATATTAGTGTTTTAGTGGGGAAAACACTACTCATATTTTCCATGCAAACTACATCCGGGACCTCAGTGACAATAATTATTTTTTTTAATAAACTCACTAGTGAAGATATCAAAACATATTACAATGGGATTGGGGTGTGGCTGGTTATTAACAAATTCTTCATATCTCCATCCAGCCCTCCTCCGGCAAGTTAGAAAATTTTTACATATATATATATACATATACATAAATTAGTTTTCAAACAGCTATAAACTTTTTGTTTAGATTCTTCCAAGAAGCCATCATATTACCTAAAAGAGTATTTAAACTTTGTCTACGAACATATCCTCAATGAAGTCCACTTTAAAAGCTACAAGAACAGAAAACCCCCAAGGATATTCTTACACTGTTGTACCATCCTCATCCTCTCACAAACTTTTCCTTTGCTGACATGCGAAGCCTCTGGCAGCTTCTCCAACAAGAGGAATTCATCAAATTACAACTCTTACAAGACATGAAGCATATGCCAAGAGTCTATGGGTTTTGTGGGGTCTTTTATGCTGTCGAAAGGGTCAAAAATCTGGAAAACTATTTAGATGTGTTTTTTAAGAAGCTGAAGCCATGGACTGAGAGGGTTCACATAGCACAGGAATTGCTTGACTTGGCTAGAGAGTTCAAGAAAACCTCACTTGGAAAACTCGATCATTGCGATGTTCAGCCTGGTAATTTTGGAGTCAATGAAGACGGGGTAGTTGTTGCACTGGATATTGACACAGTGTTCACAGCTCCGCAGATGAAAGAGTATATGGCTCAGGGCAACTGCTCTGGCAACAATGATTGTACGTTCTTTGACTGTATGTCGCTTTGCGATAAAAAATCAAACCTTTGCACCAGTACCGTACTATCAAATAACTTACACATCATCTGTCGAGATTTGCTTGTGTCCATTTGGGCGGAGCCAGGTATATTAAAGAGGTCGCCAATATATGCAGCTAATAAATTGGATCCTATCTTAAATGAGTGTTCTGCCGAACCCAGGTATCCATGGAAACTAGGGAAAAGGAATAGGATTTGGAAGAGACTGATGGACCTACTGAATGAAGATTTGCATAAATAAATTATATTTTTCTGGGGTTTTTATGGTTCAAACAGCTATTTTTGATATTGTTTTGATTTTTTTAAACTATTTTTGTTAACAAAAAAAATTATTTTTAAATTAATTTATATAAATGTTTTCAATAAATTAAGACACTTTGTCATATTTTTGTAGAGAAAATTTCTAAATTATGAATTTTGACATTTAATGTTATATCCTTTACAGTAAAAGACCTGGGAAACGAGATGCAATAAAATTATTTATAAATACAACTTTAATAATTAAATGATTATTTTTGTACCAGGATTTTTGCTAAAGAATTATATTTGCCTCTGCACCCTCCATCCTACCAACCAACCCATGCACCCTGCATTATTACTACCAAACAACCCCTGCACCTCTACCCACCAACCAAACCATGTACCCTCCATCCCATCCATGCACCCTCCATCCCACCCAAGTGCAATCCATCCCACCCATGCACCATCCATCCCATCCATGCACCCTCCATCCCACCCAGGTGCCATCCATCCCACCCATGCGCCCTCCATCCCACCCATGCACCCTCCATCCCACCCATGCACCCTCCATTCCACCCATGCACCATCCATCCCACCCATGCGCCCTCCATCCCACCCATGCGCCCTCCATCCCACCCATGCGCCCTCCATCCCACCCATGCACCCTCCATCCCACCCATGCACCCCCCACATGCATCTACCAAGCAACCCAAAAGCAATAGACAGAAACAAAAGTCACTTGATGTAATTCTTTTAGCCACAAGCACATGGCATCAAAGTTTATGGATGGAAATCAATGTTGCTCAACACGCAACCATTGTAAAGGCATAACAACTGTCGATTACTTGGCATACAATGCCAAATCCTAACGCTATACAACATCTCATATCAATAAGAATATGACTAACTTTTAAAAAATAACTAAAAATCTTATACTAAACTTTAAAATGAACATGTCATTTCTTAAGGTTAAGTGCTATAGCTGGTTAAAACTGGTTGTAGTTTAAGTGCAAGTATGCATGCATCAAGAGTTCGGCGTTACTGCTCTAAGCGCATTCTCAAGGGGTCAAAAAGTGGGACCATGGGTTGTAAAAATTCCTGTATTTGACTATAGAGTGCACGCACTAAAACCATGAACATTAAATAGTACTAATTAGTATTATTTCATACAGAATCCTTTGTTTTCTGTTGGTTAATTATCACTATTTAGAGCTAAAATTAGTATTTGTTTCACAGATTTAGTGTGAGCACTCTATTTGATTTGGAATTAGCTTAAATTAGCACTTAAATTTTTAATGAAGATTGTGCTTGATGAGAAAAATACGATTAAGATATAACAATTTTTACAACCTATGGTCCCACTTTTTGTTCCCTGGAGCATGCGCATAGAGCAGTAGCGCAGAACTCTTGATGCATGTATAGCCATAACAAGAAAAGAAAGTCTCTTGTATCATTATTGATAAATATTCAAGTTAGTATCTGTCATGTGTTACAGTGCAACGCACATGTATGACCACATTAAATTTATTTGCATACTTCCATGCACAAGTGCTTTGCTACCAAACGAACTTTCACACTCTGTGGTAAAACCAGCCAGCTTGGCTTTGAAACGTGTCAGTTTAATATACAAAAGCCTGTGCACAGATGTATGCCAATACATTATCACTGGTCATACTTTGCGCACCATAATAGGCACCTACATAGACACTTTGCATTGTTTTTCTAGAGGAATTGTTCTGGGGGACAAAAGAATAGGCCCTCTTTTCTTATGCAAAGAAGCCATTGTTTTATCCCCCAAGGCCTGGTTGTACGAAGCCTGGATAGCACTATCCGGTGGATAAATCCTTATCCAAGTGGATGCTGCTTTCCAATAAATTTATCCAGTGGATAAGATTTATCAGTGAGATAGCGCTATCCAGGCTTCGTAAACCAGGCCCAGAACGATTCCTCTCTGGACTTGAGGTCATCGATTTTCTTTAAGTCCTTATTGTTCATAGCCTGCGTGCAGACGGACTTAGACTCTCTGGCTAGTTGATGATCTTCTCAACCCCTGCACTGATTACTACAACTGATGAATCTAGTGTATGCAATGAAGATACTGCAATCAATTCTTTAAAATAACAGTTATTTGAGTTCTGTCTGCGTAACTCTTTTGATGACAGAGTTAATGTCTGTTTTTCTGTTGATTTTGATGTACGGACACTTGCGCACTATCAGCACAGAGATCCACTCTGGTGCTATTTCTGATAACAACTTCAAGTGCTCCTCAACTTGTCCTGCAAAAAATATTAATAAATTTATATGTGATGTGGCAACTGGGAGCAATGACAGGTAAGTACTCTATTATTTATCACAGTCAAAACATTTCTTCTTCATGTATTTTGATATTTTCAATATCCAAGCTTTTGGGATCCTTCATCAGGGATGGAATAAAATTTAAAATCTTAGAGAAAACTACCCAATAGACCCTTTTCGAGTTCCAAATTACTGCTGTGTTCTTGATTACAGACTCATTTACACAGGGTTAGCCTCGATTTTGTGAAGAATATTCACTTGTTCCAGTCAAGGTCCGTCAAGTTTCAAAGTGTTTGTATTGTTGAAGTTGTGCATTCTTTACTTTACCGTTGGTAATTGTGAATATTTAAACACTGATTCAAGGCTAACCCTGAGTAAATGACTCTGTAATCAAGGAAGACCATCAAGGAAGACCATCAAGGAACAACCTTCATGTCGAATTCGTTATAAAACAACAGCCTTTTTGTTTGCCGCTTTTCTGTACAATCCAAATATGGAATTAATCATACCATATATGGAGTGAGCTTTCTCTGCTCTTACTTCGACACTAACGTGTAGAGTAAGGCTTGATATGTGATAATCGCTCACTTCTCAAGACGGTTAGTTTAGACGGATTTCCATTTCCTGTGCACCCACCCTGCAAGACCCCTGGTTACAGCCCTGAAAATCACTCAATGACATGTAGCTACCACTTCTCTAGAAGAGGCAGCCACAAAAATATTTCCAGTAAGAAACTTTTAAGCTCAGGATTGATGTAAGTTATCACACCACACCTCTAAATATAAAAGGTATCAATGATCTACTAACCTGGAGATAATGAGGATTTATAGCTTTCAGAGAGTTTAACTGTAGCATCTTCTAGTGGAATAGCTGCTTTTTTCTCTGTTGTAAAATAACTGATGACAAATTAAGGAATGTAACTACATTTTGTAAGACTTAAAAGTAAAAAGCTTTGGCATTATAGCCCTTCATAAATTTCTTTCTGTGTAGGGATTAAAGAATGGTTCATACTGTACTTTTACTACAATTTTAAATGTTCTACAAACTCCAGTATTTCAATGACTCGTTGTGAAATTGGAATATGAAAGGTACCAACTGGTTTTTATGATTGACGGCAGCAAAAAATCTAATTTAAAAAGTGTGTGGCATGCAACTACAGCTCACACTATCCACCCTTAATACCACCACGCCCAGGGTACTAATTAGAAAAGGATACGTTTTTAGTATTCGACATAGTTCTGGCAGTCTTTCTTGCATTGCCATGTTTTTGTCCAGTACTGGATCTCTCATGAGCTTCTCTTCAAGCTTTCTTGCTTCCTTTTGACGAATCTGGAAGTTAAATTTTATAAAAATGTTAACCATTACAATATATTTGTTGTCTAATACATCAGGTAAAAAGCACAGACTGACTTAAGTTAGGACCAGAGAAGTGTAAATTGAGAACAGGCAGACTATAAAAAGCACCTTAATGACTCAGTGTAATGAAAATATAAAACCTAAGATTTTTTCTTAAAGTGTATAACAAGGAAAAAATCTTATCTTCAAAATCACTTATATGTGAACAAAGATAAGAATATGTTGACCACATAGCACGTTATGAAATAAAAGATATAGAAATATAGATAAGTTATAGTGCTTGGGTCCACATATTCTCATCTTTGCATCATATTTACCGCGACCTAACATCTATTTCACCCCGGCCTGCTCTCAGTCTGACCTCTAGCTCAGCTGGTAGAGCATCGGTAGTACGATTCTGAAGGTCGTGGGTTCGATTCCCAGCGAGGTTGGAGATCAATTTTTTCAAATTTATTTCCAAGAGTCTTTTGCCCAGAATAAACTCGTTCCCAAGCACTATAACTTATCTATATTTCTATATCTTATATGTGAACAGTGTAGTAGTGTTGCAGTATTTTGTATGTGGTTTTTTCTTTTCAGAGATATAAACATTTGAAATATCAATATGCAAATGAGATGACGTAAATTCAAATTCAATTTCATCTCTGAAAAGAGAAGACCACATACAAAAACACTGCAACCATGCTACTACACTGTTCACATATAAGTGATTTTGAAAATAAAATTTTTTCCTTGATATACACTTGAAGTTCTTATAAAATGTCAATCAAAATGCATTCTTCGTTCAATGGTGGACAAAAGTGCAGAGTTACTGCAATTATCAATAATCTGCAAACTCCAACATTCCAATGGCTTGTTGCGAAATGGGTTTTTTTACTGCCGCCAGTCAAGAACAGAAAAGGTATCGACTGATTATTCTTGATTGACGGCAGTGAGAACCTGATTTCTCAACAAGCGGTTGGGATGTCTGAGTGCATGGAGCATTTAGAATCGCAGTAAATTAAGGCCAGAACAGTCAGACCAGCTTTATAATCCATGAAAAAGGGGCTTAAAGAACGTAATGAAAATAGTTAACTGAAGATTTT
Organism: Actinia equina; assembly: GCA_011057435.1. Taxonomy (NCBI): domain Eukaryota; kingdom Metazoa; phylum Cnidaria; class Anthozoa; order Actiniaria; family Actiniidae; genus Actinia; species Actinia equina. The sequence goes on from WHPX01000563.1 coordinate 106,197, forward strand.
ATCTTGTGTTGTGCTATCACTTCTGGACTGTTCATATATTATTCAACTAAACAGCAAGCTGAGCTCATGCTGTTATTGTTTCACCATTGTTTCACCTTCGTACCGAAGGCATGGAATGCAGCAAGGGAGGAATTTAATAGCAGATATCGGAGTTACGCTCTATTGCCTTCAGACAACTGTTAAGTTTGGGTCAGTTTCTATACATTTCATTGTATTGACCCAAATGCCTTGACTTAAAACAATTGTTTGAAGGCAACAGAGTGTAACTCCGATATCTGCTATTTTTGAATGCTTACAAACCTTGTTTAATAAATCCTGTGAGACACCTCTTAGTGCTTTGTTGACCTTCACGTTACTGGTTTTTGTGTTGCTCTCTTCACCTTTAGGCTGACTGTCATACGTGATTTCGATTCTGGATTTTTCTTTTGATTTCATCGCTGCATTCTGGAGAGCCTTCTCTACCTACAACACCATCAAAAAATAAGAGTACAGGTACATTATTTTAAAATTCAGTTGTGTTTCTTCAAGCATATTTTTCCACTAAAGTTTTCCAATCCCTCGAGATATAAATGTGTGGTTCCAGAAAATATCCATACCCCACCATGGAAGAAATTGTAAATTCCCAGGGGGTGGGGGTCTGAGGAAAAACTGAATTACAAGATTTAAATGGAAGAAAATTGGAAATTCCCAAGGGGTGGGGGGACCTTTTTCAAAATTTCTCCATGGTGGGGTATGGAACCACACAATGAAAGAGCCACCATTTCGGTTGATCTAACAAGAGAAGCTAATGAGGAATGCTTTGTTATCATCAACCAAGATGGCGGCTATGACATAACATGCACGTGCTCTATAGAGTGTGTGCAAACCATGTGACTCAAATCCCTTGAGACATGAATAACAATGAAACAGCCGCCATGTGGGTTGATCTTACAAGAGAAGCTACTGAGGAATGCTTTGTTATTGTCAACCAAGATGGCGGCCATGACGTAACATGCACACCTAGAATACAACAGACAAATCTCTAACCTTTGGAGCAAGAAATCCTCGTCCCTTATCCAGAACATCTTGTGCAGAAGTGATTGTCTTAATGACAGGGGCTTCAGGAAGTGGCATCTTTTCAATATCAGAACATCGTCGAGCCGAAACTGTGGATGCCATCGAATGATCTTCTCATCGTCAATGGTCAGTGGTGTGTTTCAAGGCCTCTTAGAAAAGTCTAAAACGAAAGCATGACTTTAATGATAGCAATTAACTTAGAGATGAAAGTAACCAGAAGTACTAATGTTATTTCTTATTGCTTCTGAGCTCAACATTAAAGCTTAGAATAACCATAGGGATCATTTAGCTATTATCAGCTACTTGACAATTCCCAGAGGAATTAGAAAACCTATTAGGTTTTACAACCTGTGGTAAGGCAGCCAATAGATCAAATTAGAATTTAGAAGTTGATTTTTGTGGAGGGAGGAAAACTGGAGAACCTGGAGAAAAATCCTTGAAGCACAGGAGGAGAACTAAACAGAGAACTCTACTCAAATACACCTAAATCCAAAATGGCACACAGGCCAGTTGAAAACCAGGCATCCAGGGCCAAATTTACAAATTTACAGTATTTTCTTATAATTTGATGCTGCAAATTGTCACATTCCTGAATGTAAGAAGAAAAGGAAGACAGAACAAGTGAACAAGTGTATGCTTTGCATTGACACCACATTATTTCTTGCATTGGCCCTGGATGCCTCGTTTTGATGTAACACACTCGGCCGTGCGCCATTTTGGACTTAAAGGTATGACACCAAATCCATCAGAAATCGAACCAGGATCGCAGAGGCATAACATTAGCAGTGCAGACCACCCCTGATTCATCAGAGCCTCTGGAGCCATGATAATCATTGGAAATTTTTTTTTCTCTAAACCAGGGTTCGTGCTGAGGTAAGCAATTAAATTCAAGGACTATTCAAGGAGTATACAAGAATCCAAATATAAATTTTCAAGGAGTATGTTCAGCTAACTATGCCAAGGTTTTACACGGTGGTTGCACATGGCCGACTTTCAGATTTTCCGATCTTTCTGACTAGATCTATTTCAGAACCATGCAAGTAATGATCAAAGCAAAAATTCAAGGAGTTTAAGGAGTAGCACGAACCCTGTAAACTAATTAACTAACCATCACTTAGCAAAAATTGTTCCATTGTATTTTTAATACTACACTTTACCTGATGGTGTCTCTTGGTGACTGTAAGAAGTTTATCCTGGAATTCTTTTTCCTGGACAACAGTTCTGCTGGTGGGACTGTCAGCCTGTTTTCGGTTTAGAGTTCTTGCCCGGCCCAATTGGATTACTAGGTTATAAGACGCTGACTTGGAAATACTGCGCCACTTGCTGAGTATCATAACATGATGGATAGAGGGAAAGCATCTGTGCCAAGTGGGTCTTCTCAAATCTCCTTTGAAAGTAAAACAAACAACAGGTGAGTGATTTTCTTTCATACACATTAAAAACAAAATGAGGGGGGAACAATTAGTATATGTAATAGGACTCCATGCTGTCCAATTAAGAAATAATTGGACGAGGAAATGCCGAGGACTGGACAAATTGGATGAGGCCGTAGGCCGAGTCCAATTTGGCAGTCAGAGGGACTTTTCGAGTCTAATTATTTCTTGATTGGGGAGCATGAAATCCCATTACCTATTAATTATATAGCTGCTAATTAATCCATATCAACAAGACCCTGTCCAATTAAGAAAATAATTGGACAGTTACCTATATGGGATATCAATATGAATCTAACATTAAAATATAGGATATACATTTAGTCAAACTTGAAAAAAATCTGGGAGGATATTATTTAAAGCTGAAGCTACACAGATTAGAGAAAAGAGATAACTAGCTAAAAACTAGTGTGAGCTGTGTCGGTGTTTTAATGAAACACTAATGATAAAAGGTAAATTTTCAAATTTACCCTCTTATCATTACTGTTGGATTAGAGAGGAAGTAGAAACAGACGTGAAAATTCTGAGTATGGAACTGTTGACCTCTAGCTCTAAAGGTCTGCACTAACCAGCTGAGCTACGCCTGCTCCTTGGGTCATTAAGGTGTTATCTACTGTACTAGTACAGTGTAGCCTCTGTGGCCTAAGAATGGTTATTTTCTGGCTTCACTTACTTTCTAACACACTTTGTTGAACTGATTCTTTGAGTTTTTCCAAAGGTACAAGCTCTCCTTTCTTTGGCCCAGAAGGTTGAGGATAGTGTCACAGCTGGTGAACATCTCGCCAAGAACTTTGTATTTATAAGAAGAGGGAGGGTAACGGATGCTGTTGATGGCGGTGGGGTTGGTTGTGCCAAGGATGGCATCTCTCGTGAAGCTGGAGGTTTCTTGGATGAGCTGCAGAATAAAAAAAAAATAATAATCAAATTTTTTTATAGAAGATAACTCTTGACAGTAATTCAACTGGTACAGCTAAGAATACCCTGCAAGGAAAGTATTATAGTGGATGCCTACGAAGTGAGGAAGTAAGGCATTGTATTTAATGACTTTGATTTATATATTTTATGCTTTGGGGTTAGGTTAGGGTTAGGGTTCGTAGGTGACTAGGCTTCATAGGCAAGTAGGCTTCGTAGGCAGAGAGACACTATGAAAAATACACTGAGAATTCATATGAAGAATTAATCACCAAGTAGGTCGTGGTCCTCTATTAAAGTCTCTAGTTAATTAGGGACTGGACTGCTATTAACGTGCTTATCCAAGGTCAGTGAAGGTCTAACCATTTGCAGATGTATATTGCCAAATGATATGCACTCATACTCTTCTATTGTTCTTGCGTCGTTTTCAGAAGACCTCATTTATACTAAATAAAGTCTTAGGCCAAGTATTCTGTACTTGCTCCCCCCTACAATTTGCTGCCCCCCCCCCCCCCCCCAAATGCTCATAAATGAAAGCCCCCTTACACTCACAACACAAAATAAAACACTACGCCTATACTCTTACCTTGCAGACTCATCTGACGCCATCTCTGTAGCCTGCCTCTTTGCCAGCTTGTGCAGCCTCTCAGACGTATCATCAGATGCTGCTCTCTTAGGTTTAGAAGACATCCTTCTAAAGGTCCGTCATTTATCTCCTTAATGAGTTTCTCTATAGCTTTCTCCCAGCCCCTTCTTGAGACTTTAGCCGTATTTTGCCACCTTACTCTTCTCAGCGACAGTTCTTTTCCTCTTCTCTTTACCTTCTTGGGGTGGGCGAGTTTGTTGGGTGTCTGCATGTCTTTTTCTGCTGGAAGTACAGCAGCCTGTCCTCTCTTGGCGTAAGAGAACTCTGTTCTAGCTTGGTCTCAAGCTTTTTTCTGTTCTTTTCGCTGCGATTCCAAATGCAGTAAGCTTACCCCCCAACAAACCCACCAGACCTAGAATAAAAAACAAAAACTACTCTGCCTTGATGGAGGATTTTCTCAGAACCATAACTGACTTGCTTGGATTTTGGTTTTGATTTCAATTGTCGAGGAGGCGGTTTAATGATTCCTTGACCTTTAAGTATATCCTCTCAGTATCCTCTGTTATTTTTCACTTGTCCAACATTCTTGTTTTTTCAACAACGGCAGGACTCTTTTATACTCTTTTAAAAAGCTTTTTCCCATTTTCCACCTCTATTTGAACTACTTCGACATTTCTTCTTTTTTGGCTTCTTTTACTTGTAACTTACTAAAAAAAAAACTACATATCTAGTCTAAAACGAAATTCTAACGGGGTTATTTACCTTCTACTAACTTCTAACGGCGGTTTTCTAGAACAAGAGCAGTCTTTACCACTTTCCGTATTTTTTTCGATAAGATCGCGTCCGTCCGTGCGTTTTCGAGTTTACGTTACTTACAAAACTTGTTTTTGTTGTAGCTTTCTTCTCGCGTTGAAGCTCTTTCCCAAAGAATGGCGTCCCTCCTTCCTTCGAAGACGCACTTCAAACCACCAACCTCGTGGTCAATCTTCAGTCGATGATGTCACTAACACTGCTATCACTACTACCTTCTCAATGCCCTCCTCATAACTGCTTATATTCCTAAACTTAAAAAAAAACGCGGACGCCTGCAAGCTTGGAATTCTCGCCTCTTCCTCGGTAGTTTTAAAGTTTAGAAGCCACATTCTTTGTCCTATCTCTCGGGGTGGGGGGGACCGCCTCTTCCCGCGGCTTTTTCTTGTGCAACCTTTTCCTTGGTCCTAGGGGGGGGGGGCAACAGCCGCGACACGCGAAATCGGTTTGGGAGCGTTTGTCTTCGCATCTTTTGCCCGGGTGATTTCAATAAGCTCGGAGCGCTTTTCCCTTGTACTTGCACGTTCTTGTCAGACATCCTCCTAAATCACTAACTGCTTCTGTTCGATAACCTTTCTTTCTCTTTTGCAAAGGGTTGATAATACTTCAAAATGTACGCTTTTTAAGTGCTGTAATAGATCTGTTAAAGTTGGTTGCTGCTCTCCATTGTTGTTCTGCAGGAAGCCCCGGCTCATCTGATCCGAAATAAACAATTTTTTTTTTTGTTTGGCGCGAAAAATATCCACGTCACGTTGGTACTAATACACAACGGGCCATTGTGATCCGCGGTGCCTTTTAACAAACCTACCAATCCTTTTTCCGACAGTATTCGCGTTTGTTTGGAACATGGCGGAAGTCCGACTAAAATATATAAATTGAAAAAATAATCCTATATACCATTAGGACATAAAAAAAAGGGTGAACTATACCTAATCACAGGTACATATTTGTAGGTTTTGGTATTTACATATTCATCCTTCATTTTTTAAGAAATTGTTAAGCTATTTTACATAACTCCTTGAAAATATCTGAAGTAACCTTCGGAACGAAAATCGGATGAAAAACGGAAGACAACCTGTGTAAATGTGAAAAAATATTTTGGTTGTGAGAAAACAGCGCAAATTTTCATGACTTTCTTGAAGCCTCTTTCGTTTGGTGTCTTCTAGTCTTGAGATACTTTCTTGATGCCCTCTCTTCTCAGGTTTCTTCCCTAATCTAACTTCTATTCTTCTATACCTCTTCATACCTCTTCGAAACCTTCTACCCAGAATTACTCGAAAAAAACGGAGTAATTATGATGTTTATCTAGAAAAGATTTACCGCTGGGTTTTAATATCAAAGGAATAGATTGTATTTTTTTGGAGGCGTTTGTGACGAAGCAATTTTTGGTGGATGTCAATTATTTTTCAGTGTACACTAGTCCTTTCCCAGTCAAACGATATCTGAATGTTTTATTCCCTTGCGTTTTGGGAAAGTTGAAGCAAAAGGGGCAAAAACAGAATGGCCTATGTTGGCCAACGAACAAGGAGTTATAACCGCCTGTGGTAATTATTGTTAAGAAATTAACAGCTGAAACTTTTAATATAACTTTTCGTCAATGACATTGTCCTCTTTGTTTTGGGTCACCAAGAACTTTTACCTTGCCCAAATTAAGCTTGTCCGTACTACTTAGAATTCTAGTGGTATTTCATGTATTTTTCCGTTAACTTTAATATGAATAATGGCAATAGTAAGTCCCTTTTCACATTCCCTGCGCCATCTTGAAAACGTAGTCCAAGCCTTTCAATGAAGAAGACGAAACGTGTTGCTTTCAATTATAAAACCATTTTTCAAAATAAAAAAAAATAAAACAAAAAAACGCCTTGGGACAATTATTCCCATGTCTCTATCATTGCAGCACACTGTTCGTGCCCACTACTCGAAGCAGGGGGCCTAATTAACGGGGTTTCAAAGTCAAAGGGTGGGGA
>WHPX01000564.1:0-32500 GCA_011057435.1 Actinia equina
GTTATGACAAATGCCGCAGTTTGCTCAGACATTTAAGGTATGGATTCCTTTTGCACCATCCGTTAAGTGTGGACACTCCAACCATGAAACTCTTCAAAGGTTATTTTTGGTATTCTTTCTTACTATCCAGTCACGCTCTGTAGGAACACAGGAGTCACGCAATTTCTAGGCACCCTCAATCACAACAAATGGCAAACCATCTTTAGATGTTATATTTTAGCTCTCCTCCAGTGACTTATGAACTGCTAGATCACGTATGAAAAACGTGGTAGTCCCAACTGGCCACAAAGTGCAACTTTCAATAATTTACACAACTAAAAAAATGTTGTCGACTTTACAGGCCGCATCTAGGGAGTCTACCCCCCCCCCCCCCCCCAAAAAAAAAAAAAAAAAACCCCCAGAAGAACCCTTATAGAAGGTATCAGACAATGCATCAAACAAAACTCAATTCCGCATACACCGTTTGTCAAGCACTGTACAGGAGAATTGATTACGATCATCATAAATAGAGTATTGCGATTCTCCTCTCGTTTGATCGAAGAGAGCAGGCCAACAAACACTACGTTGGGCCCCTGCGATTAGAAAATCACCTTTGTGCTTCGGACTATGTCCAAACATGGATATATGCATCCACCTATTGCCAATATAGACCATATTGTCGACTCGTCCAAACCCAGTACCTGATAATTATGACCTCAGGAACTAGCAAGCAAATGGCAAAGATGGTTTTTTACAAAGACGCCTAGCCAACGCTATTGTTAATGTTGTCAAGGAACATGGGGGAGTTATGGACTTAGATGATCTTGGTTGTCATCATTCTACATATGCTCAACCATTTGCCTAACTATAGGGAATAATATCTGGGAGTGCCTGCCAAATGGACAGGAATCACACGTTATATGGCGTTGAAATACTTGAAAGATATGGAATTAAAAGGTAAATAATGCTATAATAATACGTTTTAAAATACAGACACTATAGACTAAAATTCTTGGGAATCGACCATATGACCTCAAATTCCTCGAGATGAAATAGCTTAATCGGTTGATCTCGCCAACAAAATGGCGCTATGAACTAACTGCACGCCCAAGAGTTTGATCAAAAGACTATAATGCAAATAGTTGTTTGTTTATCATCATCATTAATCCGTAATTACCGTAGGACAAACCCCCCAAGATCTTAATCCATTGGTGCTTACATACCTATAATTGCAGATTCACGACGATGACTCATGGATGGACTTTAGGAGGCTTTTTGGATTTTTTATGTCCCTCTAAAAAAATTTAGATTTCTTCTCTCCTCCCATCCGCGGTATAGTCACATTCGGTAGAATATCTTCACACGGTAAGCAGACGCACTACGTCTTAGGTTCGGGACTCCCTGTGTTACTCAGCAGACCCCAGTAAAGTACAACGTTCCAATAAAGAATGTGATCTAGAAGATTATATGCCGCGAAGAGACGAAAAATGACGAAAGACAGTAAATCAAGTGTTGTAGTGGTGGCGTTGCAGTGGATGTTGCGGTGGTGGTAAGGTAGTGTACTCCCTCTCCCTCACCTCTGGGTCACTCTGGGAAGGTTCTGTTCCGGTGACTCACATCACTCCCTTGCCCTACTTATTCCCCCCTCTTTATGTCCGTCCTCAAAACACCTCTCCCGTGTTCTGGTAATCCCCCGCGTTTTTTGTATTGAAGAATGAAAACGCGCGCTTTCCCTTTGCATTACAAAAGTACCAGGGATTGGCAAACAGCGAGAGAGGTATTATGAGAAGCACGACTTAGCTTAGGGCTTCTCGCACGACTTTTAAAGTGTTCTTCTTTCTCCAAGTGCACACAAGTACAGCAAGCAAGTTTTTAGATATTCTTTAAAAATACTAAACGCAGAAACCGTATTTTTTTTAGGAATGACGAACCTAAAAGTGCGCGGCGTGTGCTATGTGCGTTCGTAAAGCATGCGCTTCCTCAATCGTCACGCGAGAAATTTATAGAAACTTATTTCTAATTTTTCATGACAACAGCACCGTGTTTTTCACCTTTCTTCTTCTTTTTTACTTTCGTTTTTTCAGGTGTCCTGGATGATATCTCGTGGAGCACCATTCTCTAGCTCTGACACAGTATACTTCACTGTTGTGATGAACAAGGCAATGCTTGTTCATTCATTAATAGTAATTATCATGGCTTTCGGTACCGGTCTTGTACCTGAAGGTTGTGCTTCACTTTACAGGTTAGTAAAAGTTACTGTTTATTCCACAGGGATTCTCAGTAATAGTATACTGCTTGTGTCCTTGATCAAGGCTCCGTTTAGACAAGCTTAGCCTGGTCGTATCAGTGGTCCTAAATATTCACAAATACCAACGGTAAAGTAAAGAAATGCAACAACTTCAACAATACAAAACACTTTGAAATTCAACTGACCTTCACTGGAATAGGATGAATATTCAAGTAATTCCATACGAAAATCGAGACTAACCCTGTAGAACAAGAATTAGAAACTGGAGTATTGTGTACAATCCAATAAGTCATTTTATATGATTTTATTAAATTAGATGTTATGAATCTGGTGTTCTGATTCGTTGGGAGCGCGTGCTTTATGAAGCATACAGCACGCGCGCGCACTTTTAGAAGGGAATTCCTATCTGAAATACGGTTATGGTATTTGTATATTCTTATAAAAGTATCAAAAGTTGCTGGCCTGTGCTGTGATGTGCTGTGTAGTTATAAAGCACTTGGGGATTGGCACAACGCTCGAGTAGTGTCGAGAAACACTCCGCTACGCGTCGTGCTTCTCCTAACACTTCTCTCGTGTTCTGCCAACCCCTGCGTGCTTTATAGACTGCACACAGCACGCGCGTATTTTCTATTTCTTCAATATCACACCGGTGTTTGGAATTTCTTAAACTATTGCACATTAAGTTTCTTTTTATATTCTTTATTAATTATGATATTTTCAATGATGTGGGGATCTTTTTGTTGACACTTTTATTAGCCATTCCAAGGTTAAGGAAACGACGGGGTCGAGTTGCGGTTGGCGGCATCGAGTGCATTGTGGGACCTTTAGGAGAAAATTAGACGCCTCTTGGATATAGGAATTTTTTTCCCCTCGATCTCATAATTTCTAATATACTATCTCGAAGTGCATTGTGGGACCTTTAGAGAGAGAATTAGACGCCATCTTGGAATATAATTTTTTCCCTCGATCTCAAATTTCTAATATACTATCTCGAAGTGCATTGTGGGACCTTTAGAGAGAGAATTAGACGCCAATCTGGAATATGATTTTTTCATCGATCTCAGAATTCTAATTATACTATCTCGTATTTCACATTCTGTTCAGAACGAGGATGCAATTTTATCTCGATCCGTCTCACCCAAACGTAGTAGCACCCGGCAAAAGACCCTACCATACGGTAATACCGGGATGGCTACATATGCCGATACCGGGGAACTGTATGCTAGTTTTGGAGTGATGGGCGGCTTCATGCAACCCAAGGACAACGTTCAGGTAAGATCAGGATCTTTTAATTGGAAGAGTCGTGCTGACCAGGGAATAAACGTCTTTACCTTGGACGTAATGTTTTCCCATTTCAGACCACGTGTTATTCTCTTGAAAATAAGATTTTTTGTTAAGTTGTATCCTATTCACGGTGTACTTCTCATGTGCAAAGATTAACAAAGAATGAGAATCTAGAGAATAACACGTGCTCGGAAATGGGAAAACATTACGCCCAAACCCCAAAGATCTTATTTTGGCTTCAGCGTTGTGTTTCCACCATTTCAGACCAAGTGTCATTCTCTTTAGAATAAGATTCTTTGTTAGTCGTGTCCATATTCATGTGTCTTCTCATGTGCAACCGTGTAAACAAAGAAATGATACTCTACAGTGATTTGGAAAAGAAAAAGAAAAAACATTAGTCCAAGGTAGAGGTCTAATAAGAAATTATGTTGTTCTTTCTAGGTACTGGCAAACATGATCGATTTTGGAATGACACCCTCACAAGCACTAGACATGCCTCGCCTGTGTATCAGCCCGGGTCGTCATGGTCCCATATTCTTAGAGGACGGAATTCCCGAACATACCGCAAGAGGGCTAAGAGAATTAGGACACAACGTGGGAAAGAGTCCCATCGTGGGACATAATAGAGCAGTATTTGGTAGAGGTCAGATTATCGTTAGAAGGAAAGGCCACGCGAAGGGAGGAGGAGAAATGGCTGTTTATTGGGCGGGATCAGATCCTAGAGGTGACGGAGTGGCTATTGCTTACTAGAACCAAGGTCCAATCGATGGCGGACCAAAATAGGGTTTCAATTTGTATTGATTTATGTGTTGATACCCCAGTAACTCACCCACCTCCCCCCAGAGACCGAATACTCGATATTGAGAAGCACGGGTTCCAGCTGGGGTGACCGCATTCCCCTGAAGGAATTATTCAACTGTTTTCGGATGCATCTTCCTAGCATGCCTAACTTAAAGACGCGTCACTCAAACCAAGGAATGAATGAATGAATGAATCATAGCTTAGACGCATCACTCAATTTAAGAAATGAATGAATGAATGAATGGATCAAAGCTTAAAGACGCATCACTCAAACCAAGAAATGAATGAATGAATGGATCATAGCTTAACCAGAAATGAATGAATGAATTGAATCATGCTTAATAAAAGACGCAACACCAAACCAAGAAATGATGAATGATGGATCATAGCTTAACCAAGAATGAATGAATGAATGAATCATAGCTTAAAGACGGCATCACTCAAACCAAGAATGAATATGAATAAATGAATCGTAGCTTAAAGACGCATCACTCAAATTAAGGAATGAATGAATGAATGAATGAAGGAATCATAGCTTAAAGACGCATCACTCAAATTAAGGAATGACATGAATGAATGATGAATCATAGCGTTAAAGACGCATCACTCAAATTAGAAATGAATGAATGAATGAATGAATCATAGCTTAAAGACGCATCACTCAAATTAAGAATGAATGAATGAATGAATGAATCATAGCTTAAAGACGCATCACTCAATTAAGAAATGAATGAATGAATGAATGATCATAGCTTAAGACGCAATCACTCAATATAAGAAATGAAATGAATGAATGGATGGATGGAGAAATATAAATATCATCACCATCAGCATCATCATCACCATCATCATCATTATAACCATCATCTCATCACAATATTAGTATGTTATTCAACATACCAAGTGTGCATAAGATATCGATTATACATGCAACATACCACACGTTCATTTCATGCAAATAGACGTGGTTAATTATCTTGATTATATATCTCATATAATGGTTTATATATTTCCTCCATTTTTATATTTGATACTTGAGGACAATATCTAGGATTATATATATTCATATATGTCAGTTATATATTTCCTCCATTTTTATATTTGATACTTGAGGACAGATATCTAGGATTTCACTTAAGGTAGTGGTAAGTTATTCAGCAAACAAATAAATAAATCCTATATTTTTTATTGATATTGCTACTTATCTTCGCATATTTGCCTCGGCTATACAAGCTTAAAGCCCCTTTTTTGCATTTCGTATTACCCAAAAATGGAACGACACAGCCACGATAAGAAATAGAAGACACTGATGTGAGCCAATCACAACACGGGATATCACTGGTCATCCAATCCACTACGAGAAAAAAGAATACCTTCCGATTCCATCCGAAGCGCTTCCGACTCCGATTCGGATTCCTCGTTTTGGTTTTTCACTTCCTTCCAAGCTGCATCTTCGCTAATGAAAACCAGCCTTTAGGTCCAGCCTTTAGGTCCAGCCTTTAGGTCCAGCCTTTAGGTCCAGCCTTTCTATTTTGTAGCTCTAACTCACCCATCATCCTAAGCCAGCTGACTGGGATTTATAAGCAGCATCTTATATTAAAATTAATCAGTGACCTACAAACCTTGGTTCTCAAAAGATGTAACATGTTGTCGTACAATCAAAGATTCCGCGATCGTTGTCAATTTGATTTCGCGGAGCTGTTGGTGCTTTGGCTATCAAAATCGAACCGTTCAGGTGGTACTGGCTTTATTTCTTCGTCACTCTGTTCTTCAGTAAAACATTTTTGAGTCGTTAAACTTTTATCAACCTCGGTTAAAGAATCAGAAATAATTGCATCGCGTTCTGTTATTTTATTTGAATCTGTGATGTCAGTATTCTGGGGCTTTTCCGATTGGCTACTGCCCACTGTTTCAATTTGCAATTCTTGATCCAATGAAATGTCCGAACACAGGTTAGAGTAACCTTCACTCAAGCGATCAGTTGTGGAGAATCAAGGATGGTATCGGAGTACTCTACATCTATGTGCAAAGCATCTAAGCGCTTTATCCGTTGGGCTCGTCTCATTGTTAGTGTCACTTGTCGTGGTTGCTTTCGACGTACGATATACCAGTAGGCCACGATAACACCGGCTAAAACGATCAAGGCTGATATCACGATGGCTGTAACGGCACCACTGTCGAGTGTGTTATGATCTTGGTCAGCGATTGGGGTCCCTGAAATACAAAATGGTTAATGTTATTTGTCTACATACACCTATTTAAAAAAAACACGTTATCGTTTGGAGATTTAAAATCTAAGACCGAGTAGCAAGCTGCAAAATTGAATATATTCAATGCCGAACAACGTAGTTTCCTTTAGATTGGAATATGAGGTACGAACTTTGAGGCTGGTTTTCACTAGCGACATAAGGACGAAAGCAGAAGCAGAAGCATGAGCAGAAGCATAAGATCGTTATGTTCTAGTGTAAATGAATGTGACGGAAGCATAAGAGAAACAGGAAGGTTACCGTGCAGGGGACTGAGTACGAGAATTTGATTGGCTTACCACCTTGTGCTTCTGTAGCGATGGAAGCATAAGAATCTGGTTTTCACTAGCGACATAAGGACGGAAACAGAAGTATAAGAAAAAGGAAACCTTCCGTTCCTTCTGCTTATGCTTCCGTCGATGTTCTGCTTCTGCTTACGTGTCTGTTTTTTGATTTCCACAGGAACATAAGACGTCTTACGCTTCTGTTTCCGCTTCTGCTGAATATGAGCAAAAGTAATGAGGTATTTGCTGTTTCAAAAACAATATTAGTGGAAAATTAAATTTAAGATGCTTGAAAAAATTGAAAATGACATTGGATACGGTGCATGGGATTCGAACCCAGAGACAAAAATTTTAAAAAAATCGATTCAATTTTGCCATACCCCCGAGACATCCGCAGAGCTGAGGCGTCGTATGGACTTCCTTCTGCCCTTGGGTGCACGAATTACGCAAGAAAATGTTCTAGCCGGCCCCCAGACCATATCGGCTAATCCCTTGCATCTCTGCCATGCACGGAATCGGTTGAAAGAATAATGTCAAAAAGTCTAGACTATTCGGTGCATTGTTTTCACGGCTATTGTTATGTTGATTCACCTGGAACCGTGGTCCAGTGGAAAAAACTTGGGTTTCAAAGACACTGAGTCAAGTACGGAAGAGCGAGGTTAATACATGGATGGGTGACCTTCACTTTTTATCATTTTAGACCTGCTGGCGGACCTTTCTATTCAAGCTATTTTACATATTTATTTTGATTGATAAATTTAATGTTACTCTGAATTTTTTAACCCTTGTTTAGCTTCGTCATGCATTAAATCGTGAAATATTTACTGAACATAGTTACTAGAATCAAACAGCTTACCTCTAAGTGCTGTTGTATTCGGCGTAGGCATTGTGCTTATCAGTCATCGAAGTATATCGTACGATCCAAGGAATTTTTTAAGTATTGATATATAGTAGAATTCATATAGATGGATATATCGTTTCGGTTCAGAAGTGACTTTGATCGGTGTTGTTGGTGATGAAAGTCACGTGAAGGCTGTGTCGTGTCCTGACGCTTGCATTGCACCACGCCCCTTCACAATATTATTATTGTCAGTCAACTCACAGCAAGATACGTTGAAGGTAGTTGTCAACAGTTTAAAATTTTCACTAGCTTCGAAACCTCATGGTTAACCTAAAATATTGTTGAGCGATTATAAAAAAGTGCTTGTAGTCACACCGACGGGGGATGTTACACTGGTCAATGTTCCTTGCAAACTTGTCACGCGCGCAGTGACAGCGTCGCTGAAATTGAAGCTGCCTTTGTGGTAACACCCCTTCAGCAACTTGCGTGACACAACTCCTAAGCAATTTTTATCACGCAACAAAATGGTGAGACAATTTGTAAGCCCACTTGTCACAATTTGGTTGTTTTTGCTTTTTTTAAATATCGTAATGATTATCACTGACGGGCTCAAATCACCAAATTAATGCAGCTTCACTATAACGCATCTCAACAACACACACCTGAATTCTTGAAGAATAAGTTCTTCTTGATCCATCTTCGAATACATGGAAGTTTTTTATCTGTTGTTGGTCTATAATTTGTCCCAACGAAGCAACCGTTACGTTTTCTTGGCATTTCCGATTAGTTTTTGCTTTGAAATCAAGCGCGAGTCCTGTGTTGTGTACACGTACTTACGTTAAGTACGTATGTCCGCACGGAAGTGACGTAATAGTCTAAAATTTTATGAAGCAAACCTTTTTTTTAATAACATCATATTCTTGGTTGGCAACGAATCTCAGGGGAATGAAATATCATTAGACAAAGCCGCAATGTTGCAAGACATCACATTAATAATTTAAATCTTTAATACATCAAATTGTAAATATTTCAATCGTGACCTAGAGACCTCCTTTCCTTAGGCGTAATGTTATCCCATTTCAGACCACGTGTCATTCCCTAGAGTATTATTTCTTTGTTTAACAGTTGCACATGAGAAGACACATGAATAGAATCTTATTCTCAAGAGAATGAAACGTTGTCTGAAATAGGACAACATTATGCAGAATCTAAAGACGTCTTTCAAAACATTCTTTCACATTTCATTTTCTTTCACTTGTAGCAGCAGGTGATAGCCTCATTTCTTGCTTTTCATCCAGAAAACCATCGGAAACTAATAATGTGGGAATCTTCTTATTCTAATCTTAGTTTCAACACTTCAGATTCTATCTGTTCCTTAGTCACCGATTCTTTCTGCTCCTTAGTCACCATATTTATAGAGCTCGTACTTGGTGTATCATCAGACGTGGAATTGATTTTTTCAGTTCCTTCTGATCGTAAAGGGTTTCTTTATTAAAAGGAATAACCAATTTTCGCAGCCTTTCTACCTCAGTGTATAGTTCGTCATAGGCCCTAAAATTCAACATAAACAAGATTTAGAGATTATAAGGAATTTTCAGTTTATAAATGTATTCGTTTAAATAGAGGCTTTATGCACCATTAAAGGATTACTCGATGATCAATGCAAATTTCGAAATGACGAAGTCTCCTACGTCTCGTGCTTCTTCCTTACACTTCTTTCGTACTTACGTCACTTCCTGCATGCTTTATTACTGAACGGAGCAAGGAAAAAGCTGTTTTATTTGTTAAGCAAAACCGTAAAAAATATTCGTTTATCAAAAAAAAAAAAAATCGAAATTTTGTTCTAACGAAAACTTTATTACAAAGCGCACGCTACTCAATCACGTCAGCGTGCACCAACCTTTCTTAATGCACGTAAAGTAACCAATCAGAGGTCACGTTATATTTGTGGCTATGTTATAAGACGTAATGGCAGCCATGGCAGGATCGAGGCACAACAATATAGTCTTTCTCCCCTGAGAAACTGAATTCTTTCTCATGTAAATCAGATTCAGTTAGAGCAGATCCAAATTGTTCCTGCCCCCTGCCATCACGTGATGGTGCAACGCCTCTATTGGCAGGACACTTGAGAAGTATAGACTAAGAAAGTACGCACTCTTCTACGCACCATGCTTGTCGTAAAACTTTTCTCGTGTTCTGCCAATCCCCACTTGCTTTATAGTTGCATACAGCACAAGCGTTTTCTATTTCTCCGCCAAAAGTAACTCACTTACTTGAGAACATCGTTCTATACTAAAGAACTTCTTCTTATCTTTGACAGATTCGCCTTTTATCATATTTCCACGTTCCTTCTTGCCTTTGCTCCACAGCTTTCCCACTTGTGTCTTGTCGTCAGAGGCAACGAGTCCTTCCTTGATGAATAGTTTTCGTCTTCGTTTGTCGTAGCCCTGTAACGTAAGCTCTTCTCTCCATAGATCTTCTTCTATTGATTCCCACTGAGTCTGTCCTTTTGGACTTAGTACTGGATATACTGGAAGTCAAGAAGTGTAAAAAATAAATCACTAGTGTGTAGTCGTTCTAACGCTTTCGCACTAATTGGGGACACTTTTGGCTCACCCGCACTACCACTACATTAAGTATTCTATGCACACAACGCTCGGCTCACTTGTTGCTATTTACGGAGGGAGGAAAACCAGAGAACCTGGAGAAAACCCTCGTAGCATAGGAGAGAACAACACATCAAACAAACTCAATTCACATTTGGCTACTGCAGGGCGCGAAAGACGACACGTTAGCCGTATATAAAATATAAAGTTTTTAAATCTCATTATCTGCTCCAAATGGTGGCCAAACACTGATCACCGTGTGCTGTCAGCCAGAAAGAATTCTATTGAAAACTCGTGATTCAGCTGATGGACATTCCGCATGAGACAGGAAATGTCGTGAAGTAAAACCTGGCAATACTCAGTATAGAGGCTTTGCACCATCATGACAGGAGGGACAACAATAGAGTCTTTTCCCCTGGGAAATTGTCATGAATTCTTTTTCATGCAAATCAGATGTGAACAGAATGAATTGTTCCTGCCTTCTGTCATTATGTGATGGTGCAAAGCCTCTATAGGCAGCAACGGGGAACTGTCTTATATACAAACCCCAATCCTAACCCACCACTTTCCTCCCCCCAAGATAAAAAGACCTTCCTCCCCCAAGAATAAAAAGACTCACCGAGCATAGCATCTATAGGACAAGCTAAAGGAGTTTGGAAATCCATCTGGTAATGACAGGTTCTTGGTTCACTGACTGACAGTATTCCGTGTTCATCACCACATCGAAAATATACCTTAGAGGGAAAGAAAGGGTTAGCATTTTGCTTCATTCTACCATCTCACCTTCCATCGTCTGTCTTCTACTAATAAAGTGTAAAAACGTTTAAGCGACAGCTTCATACCATATTCCGTGAAGAAATGGGACTAATATAGACATTGACTCCTTTATACTGTATATATGTACATATGAATTTTGAATGGGTAGAACTGTGATGAAATAATGATTATAGATGTGTTGAACATCACAGTGAATGAGCGATCTAAGTGAACGCTGTAAAGAAAGACTTGAAGAAAAAAAAATATTTGAAGGTTGAAATCATTTTTTCAAGTCTTTCTTTACAGCTTTCGCTTAGATCGCCCATTGACACTGTGATGAACAACACAGTCATCTATCAAATGTACATATATATAAATAGCTTGAGTTTTTCAATCTTATTAGTTACCTCTTTTTATAGTACACTCAACAAAATTACTCAACTCCGATTGGTCGAGAGGAGTACAATTATAGCATTAATTGTAGGAGTACCGAATTAAGTCGCTATGGCAACACGGCCAAAATTATGTCAAAACAATTATTTCCTATCGTTTTGTACTTAAAAAACGTATAAATAAAAATTTTAAAGCAGTAAGAACTAATCTTTTATGCATTTCAGTTGCGCGATGGACTGAAAATTGGCCGCCAAATAGACAAAGATGACGACGTCGCTTCCCATTTATACTGAAATTTTGTCGAGTGAACTATAAACAAAACTCGCACGATTTTCTTGTACAATTTGGAAATAATAAACGCTCATAATGTTTTGATAGTTGTTTAATTGCACGAGCCTAAAGGCTCGTGCAATCACAAGAAATTTCAAAACATTACTCTTGTCTATTAATTTTCAAATTGTACTCGAGATTGTGCGATTTCCTATACTAATTGCAAATCAAGTTTCAATAAAGTTATTATTATTATTATTACCTTGGTCTGCCTTGGGTTGCTACCAGGACACAAGTCACCTTCATCCATCAACATGCTATCAAATGTATTGTTTACTATAACCCATCCTTGAAACACCCTACAACATCAAACACACCAACATCACAAGTTTAACGTCATAATGATAAGAATAAGTAAACACATATTAAGTCAGTTACATGTATTATAGTCTGCCTTGGGTACAAAAAGCAATTGCTCACAGGCCCGTAGAGCCTGTCGGCAAAGATGCATTATGTTCTAGTTTCATACAACAGCACGAGCTAGGCTGGTACCCAAGCTAGACCAGAATGCACTCTGTTATAATTAGACTGCCCCTTACCCAAGTATTCCTGAAAAAGCATTCCATCTCACTGTCTGCTCTCTTTGTGTTATATTATGGAAAGGGCAGAGCTCATATTTATAGCTGAAAAATATATAATTTATATTCATGACAACAAAATGATAACAACAAAGACTACAACATAGAATGGACAATCATCACTTCAGCCAGACCATACAGCAACATTTCTAAGAGGTGTGACCTGTGCTTAACAGAAAAGCTACTTATCATCAAAACAAACAGCGACACTCTTTTAAACAAGCGATCTCCAAATGCCGACATGAAAACAAGTTCTATCTGATGAACAATAGAAATCCAGGTCTAGCTAATTAACTCCTTTCCGAACAATACTTCTTTCGTAAATAATTATTACACCTCTTGTATATAAATATCACAGTAATAGGAATATGTTTCATTAAAGTCTGTCTGATGAGTGCGTAAGCACGAAACTCGGAGTTACAGTGAACATGTCTCTTCTTTAATCCAATCTTTACTATGTATCTATTGCTCTGCATCCCTACGCATCGAGCACTGTTTCACCAGTATAGACCACATTACATACTTTGATATTCATGACATAAGCTTATTGAAGCAGCATCGGGTTGGGCCTCACATTGGGGTGAGTTTCGCATTTGGTCTATGGTTGTATTTGAAGTAAATCTGATTTGGTGTATGTATGATTTGAGATGAGATTATAATAATAATGATAATAATAATAACAAAAAGCCTCAGTGACACAAACTATAGATTTACATATAGTAAATACATCTAAGCCTTTCTATATCAAATTATATTTTAAGAAGTTTATGTTTGTGGAGGGCAGAATTAACAGGAGAAAATGACCCTGGAAGCACAGGTTGGAACCAACAAACAACTACTCATATACGACGAGTATGAGGAGCACTTTCAACTCTATGCCACCAACAGACACTCTTTTACTCCGTTGAAGAACTAGTACCCGAAATGTCAGTGTTAAATTTTTCCATCTTTTCACGGTGTAAAATTTACCCTTTTATCATTACTGTTTCATTAGAAACACCGACACAGCTCACACTAGTTATTAGCTAGTTATCTCTTCTTATCACTACCAGACACTGTAAATGCACTGAAAAAAACACTGGAGATCGTAGATGTGGACATGAATGCCTCATTTTTCATACACTGGCTTGATGGTGTGCCCTATATATTGGATTTAAGGGTACATAAAGGAAAGTTCTTACCCATGCTCAATAAATGAAAAGCACCTTCCATCAAGTACAGATAAATGTGGAGGTCCTGAAAGAAAATCAAATTATACACTTGAAAATTGCAGCAATTAATACAACATTTATTTTTGATATCTCCCCAATCTCTTGCTTGTTTCTAAAGTGGCCATTTTTGTAAGGCTTTATGATAATGTCATACCTGAGAAGGGAATTGGTTCAGTACGAGGCTCTAGCACCTGAAAAAAGAAATGGCCAATTTGCTAAAGGAACACAAGAGAGAACAGGGTATAATTCACAATGTGTGTGTGTGTGTGGGGGGGGGGGGGGGGGGGGGGGGGGGGGGGGAGGTGAACCAAATTACAGAGTTACAGAGTTTCTATGGAAGAAAATTGGAATTTCCAGGGGTAAGGGTCTTTCAAATATATACTTAAATAATTTACATTGATTGCACATATACCTTGGAGTGAATTGTTTGATGTTGTTGGTAGTATGTATTTCTGCAATAACAAAACAAAATAGTTTCTATTGTTAAGAATTTTTGTTTGATTGGTTCTCTTTCTGACTCTGTTTTTCATACAGGGACTGTATAAAATATAAGTGACTGCTAGAGGCACTTTGATATTGCTTTCAGTTGGACACTGCATGTTAAGATGCACCACTACTTACATTGTTAAGCACTGATCAAGACAACAGTTCTGACCGGGAAACTGGGTAATACAATGCTGTCAATCAGAGTATGTAAAGATACGGAACAATTTTTGATTGACAGTAGTCTAATTAGCCATTAGGAATTTAGCGTCTTAAAGTATTACTTACACTCCTCTGTAAGTCGCAGGTTCTTCTACAATCTTGACAGGAACAGTTTTAGCTTTAATATTTAAAAATCCTGAAAAGCATAACAAATACTGCCAACGATGCCAAAGACTATGTACCCGTACTTTGGATAAATGCGTTTAATTATAAGTTTAAAAAAAAAAAATTATGCAACATTAAATGATAGTTTGCATAAGAATGCTACAATATCCAATTATTTTATTTTATCTGTTAACACAGGTTACAAAATTGGCAAGATATGATAGTTCTGAATATGTGGACAATATGTACAAAATATGCACACTTCTTTTTACTCCTCGCGCGCGTAAAACGTTTTTTAAGAGATCCCTAAACTAGATTCAAGCTTCATATCATAAAAAAAACTCTCATCCCTTAATCCTTATACGTTTTCTATTAGAAATGCTATAACAAAACCATTTCCATTAAGCCATTTTATTCTTTTACTTTACTTTATGTAAGCTTAATTTTCAAGTAACAAGAAACATCATTCTGCATTGAGTTCAATAAATGCTGGAAGGAAATGGGAAATGATTTTTTTCTCGCCATTTCCATGCCAGAAAGAAATTTAACATAAAATATTAATGAATACAGAAGTAAAACTTACCTAAAGGAGCATAAAAGACTAAGATCATGAAGAAATATTTCATGCACTTTTGAATCAACTCGTCCGCCATCTTTGTTTTGATCAAATGAGTCCAGATCCGAGTAGTTTACCACAGGAGGCCCAAGCAAGTAGGAAACGACTTCCCGGTCCAAAACAAAAAGCACTTCCATTATACCGATTTTTCTTGCTTCTTCTTCATAGCATAATTCATTTCCTAAAGTTCTAATCGTTTCAGGTAGATTTTAAACCTTTGAGAAAACATTTTGCTTTGTTTGAGAGGTTTTTGTGAACATTTGGACTCGGAAATACGTCGCAACTTAACAGCTCTCCGAAAAAAAGCTAAAACAATGTATGGTTAACTAGCAATTTTTTACATGTGCTGTGTTCTTTTTGCTGTTATTTGTCTCTGTACGCGATTTGGAACCAATCTGATAATTTTAGTATATACTACAGTATAAGACTACTTTTCTTGGGCGTCCTGTGTTTTTTAAAGATGGCGGCAAAAAAGAAGTTCAACATTCCAACAGTCGACGAATTGGAAGAAAAGAAGACCCCACAGATCGCCTCTAAGAGAGTATTTAAACTCTTTCGGAGGATAAATGATAGCAATAAACCTGATGGTGAAGAAGAGAGCTCTCGAAAAGGTGATATTCATGAAAAAAATAGTGTAAATAAGGACACGAGTAAACAACATGAAACATGTCGGTCAAGCACCAACTTAGAATCAAGCGAGCACAAATTGGTAAAACAAGCCAGTAGTTCTTCAAATAATGCAGTCACGAGTTGCACTACAGCAACCACGAACTTTAATACTGCAAATTGTAGTAAAACTGGAGGTGACTTGACATCGAGGGACGCAGAAAATAATGTGGGAAAGTCATTCAAAGATACCTTTGCTTTTCTTAAAAATACTCGACATTATGAAGAAGCTGAAGCCAAAATGAAGGAAATTGAGTAAGTGATCTTAGAGACCATTAATAGTTTATAGGTTGGGTGGGAGTTGATATGGGGTTTTAGTTTTAACGCAACACTCTTTTTGTAGCGCCCCCTCTCCTACTTTACAAACCTAGTATTTTTGAGAGGCCTCGCTTTTAGGTAAATTCCTAAGATCAGTATCATTTATTTTTCCCTTCCTAACTTCCTTTATTCCTTCTTTCCTTCTTCCCTCTCTCCCTCCCCCCCTCCTTCTCTCCCTCCCACACTCCCTCCCTCCTCTCTCCCTCCGTTCCTCCCTCCATCCCTCCTTCCCTCCCTCCCTCAACCACCCCTCCCTTTCTTAAGTCGTGAAAAAGAGTTGTTATTCTGGACTAGTTTTGTTATTCATACTGTCTAAACATGATTAATACAGTTATGTATATAGTTAACAATTTTCAACTACTTAGGTCTAATAAAGCTGCAGCCAGTAAGGTGAAGCCAACAGTCCCCAGTAAACCAAAACCAAATGCTATACAAGTCAACCCAAGACAGGTAACACAAACAACACAAACAGTACTTTATAAATTGAAATGTTCAAAACGTGGCCCAACATATCTACAGTGGAATTCCATTATCTTGTACCTTTAAAGCGCACATGAATCCTTTGACAATACTTTCAGTACTGATTCTACATGAAGTAAATAGTTGAATGGTAAAATATTTCTTGATTTGAGTGATGCATCTTTAATTTTTTAAATCTTAGTTGAGCGCCCTTATAAATATATATACACACATGGCTACTATAATGTAATTAAATAACTACATGTAATAAGTTAATTATTATAGTACAACAGTATGGTAAGTGGTCGGTAGGTGGTCAGCAAGGTACAGTAACAGTAATATACTGTCTGTGAGGCAAAATTAATTAAGGTAATGGTAGATGGTCGTTCAAGCGAGTTACAGACCACTTACCATATGGTGCAGATTGTTCAGTATAACTCTTTCCATAATGCCCCCCCCCCCCCCCCCGCCGGTGTTAATTCTAACTTTTTGTCAATCAAAGAAAGGTAACCCAGTGCTGAAATTCATCCGTTGTGTTCCCTGGGAGTACAGTGATGTTACACCTGATTATGTGATGGGTGCAACAACATGTGCTTTGTTCCTAAGGTACTCTATGTGTTGTCAAACTACCTTAAACTACTTTTAACTATATTGTTTTAAGCCTCATTCACACTAACTAGTGATACAAGCAAAAGCATGAGAGAAAACCAAAGTTCAATTCCGTATTCTAATTTATTATATGACCGTGAATCTTTCAGCCTGGACACTAGCAAATTGAGCAATCTGATTGGATAGATCACATCGTGGACTGGTCTAGATTCTCCGATTTTTCCAAATCAATACATTGGTCATATAATTAAATTCTTATCAACCAAACTTGGTAGGTCTGTACCGGATAATCTTGACCTCGGTCAGGTACAGACCTCGGTCAGGATTATCCAGTACAGACCTCCCGCTCAGTTAATAAGATCTACTGTAAATATTGTTTCCAAGAAAACTACAGGCGTATGCAATACATCTCTTTAAAACGGGGGCTTTAGCTCACTCCTAAATCTGCCCCTGAGATCTATAAATTTGGATCTTCAATTTGGAGCTCCATGTTGTTTCGTGGTCATCTGCTTTATGATTCTGCAATTGCTTTTTTGTTGTAAATTTTTTCGTGTATTCTTTTATTCAATTCAGTTTACGCTATCATCACTTCAATCCAAACTACATCCATGATAGGCTGCGACTTTTGGGAAAAAGTTATGAGCTAAGAATTCTATTAGTACTTGTCGATGTGGTAAGTCTTAAACAGTTTTAATTTAATTTATAATACATGTACTTCATGATCATTGCTCCACTTCTGGTGCTTTTCGCTGAAGTTCACTTTCCATTAATGCATACACTAATATTCAAAAATCCCTTTCGAAGTTCCCTGCGCCATCTTGAAAGGTAGCTGTGTCTTTGCATCAAAACGACAAAAATTGTGAGCTTGCAATGATAGACTTTTTTTTAAACAACTTGGACAATGATTGATGCAGATCATATGTCTCTCTCTATCTTTGCAAGCTCACCATTCATCTCACTTCAATGCAAAGGCATGGCACGGGAGAGAACAACACATCAAGCAAACTCAACTCTCATGTGCAGTGTGGATTGTTGAAGAGCCCGTGAAAACCCGGCCCTCTAAGACTGGATAGAACCAAAATTATATCATATATGCTACGACAGATTTTTAAACTACTCTAATCATAAATCTCGCTTTCTGATTGGTGAATGTGCATGCTTTATCAGATCACACAGCACATGCACAGATTTTTTTTTCCATTTTTTTGAAATGGTTCTTATTTGTTAGAAAGACCCTCATCAAACGTTAAGGGAGTTGGCCAAGATGGCTATGATGGCAGATCTTACCTTGATGTTAACATGGAGGTAAGTAAAGTAATATTGATATGATGCTTTAGAGCTATGGTTAGTTGGACACGACCGCTATTCTATTATCATCACAAACATCATCATTATTATCACCATCATCAGTTTCATTTTCATCATCATAACCATTCTCATCACCGTTCTCATCATCATCATCATCATCATCCATCATCATCGTCATCATGGATCATTATTACTATCATCATTACTATCATCATTATAATGATAATAATATTAATTAACTTTGTTTATAGAGGATAACACTTGACAGTAATTCAACTTATAAACTTGTGGTCCTCTGTTAACGTCTCTAGTTAATAAGGCATGGGGCCAACATTAACGTGATCATCCGAGCCATGTGAAGGTCTAACCATTTGCAAATGTAATTACGAAGGTAGCACCTTCTCAGTTTTTTTAAGACCCTGACTGTTGGTACGGCAGAGGCTTGAACAACAACCTCCCATAAAACATACTGACGCTCTTACCAACTGAGCTAACCAAGTGGCGGTCAAAGTATATTATATTATTTTATTTTATTATATTATCATCATGATTATTATAATCATTGTCAATCATCTTCATCAATCATCTTCATCAATCATCATCACTACATGTATATCATCATCATCACCATTATCAATATCACTATCATCACCATCATCATCAACATTAAGATTAATATTATCATCATTAATCATCATCATCATCATGGTCATCATTATCATCATCACCATCATCAATCATAGCAGCATCACCACCATCCTATTCATCATCAGTTGAGAAGAGCACATTTTCATTTGACTTTTATTTATGTATTTTCTGTTACCAGCTCAGAAGAAGCTGGCAAATATTTAGAAACCTACAAAGTATATGAAAATAAGCCGGTTGATGCGCTACAAGGGCAAAATGATGGTGACCATTTCTCTAAAGTAAGTACTTTATAATGATGATGATGTGGATGATTTAGATAATGATGGTTGGGTTGTGATGATGATAATGAAAATGGTAATGATGGATGGTAATGATGATGGTAGTGTTTCTGATAATGATGGATGATAATGATGATAATAATGATGATGGTGGTGTTTTTGATAATGATGATGGTTGGGTTGTGATGATGATAATGATGATGATATTGATGATGGTGGTGTTTCTGATGATGATGGTGGTGGTGGTGGCGGTGTTTGTAATGATAATGGATGATGGTGGTGATGATGATGGAGGTGGTGATAGTGATGGTGATGGATGATGATGAAGATGATGGTGGTGGTGGTGTTTGTGAGGATGATGGTTGATGAATGATGATGATAATGATCATATTGAAGTTCGTGATGATGATAATTGGAGCGGGAAAGATAACGATGGTGTTGATGATGCTAAAGAAAGTGTTGGTATAATGATGATGATTGATGATATTGAAGAAACTTGTGGTGGTGGCTGTCATTTTCGCGTCATTCCTAATGATCACCATCATCTTCCTCCCTTGAAATCACACATACGCTTAACAATTTCCCTTTTAAAATCCATTTTAGCTTCAAGATTGCCTAACGACAGTTAAGGGCATAAACAAGACTGATGTCTTAACCTTGAACACGACTTTCGGGGTTCGTATCATCGAACTTGACTGCCATAACTCCTCGTTGCATGTTACTAACGTTACATATATTTCTAGACTCTAGCTGAAGTAACGAAAGCTCCAAAGGATGATCTGATATTCCTGCCTGGATTTGGCCCTTTGAAAGTAAGCTCTTAATACACTGAATTCTTAACTATCTTATTTTTCGTATGAAAGAGCGCGCGGGGAAAAATTAACCAAAAAATGACTTGAGCGTTTTATTGTTGGTAAAAGAGAAATTGCGTTAGGCCCTGGCTAAACGAGGAAACACGTTTCCAGAAACATGTTTCCCGCGCGCATGTTCCCCGATGATTAGTTTATCCACATGCGAAACATCGCTGAGTGCAACAAATTTTGTCTCCAAGACGCAAAAAATGTTTTTGCTGTGCGGCAGAAACATTTTATGTTTCCAAGACGCATGGAAACATTGTTTTGCGATGTTTCCTGACAGTTTTGCCAACTTAGGAAACATTTAGGGAAACATGTTTCCTCGTTTAGCCATGACCTTAGATCTGCCATCAAACCCATTTTCACGTGACAGAAAAAGGTAAAAAAACAGATAACATTTTGTCGTTTTTCACTCTCTATCAGGTATTGGCTGAATAAATTCAGCCAATCATTAGCGAGATAATGAATAGATCGTAGGCCATAATACTGAATATTTATTTACTGCAGGCTAAGAGGCTTCACGGCATATTCCATGAACCATTCCTCGCCAAGAAAAAGAAACCAGAGGACGATGTTTCTACGGTGAACACTGGTTAAATTTATGGGATGGAGGGTGGGGTTTGGGAGGGGGAGGGAAGGGGGATATTGTAATAAGACAAAAATGTTGAATATATTTTAAAAATTTAAGATGTTTGTTCAGTGTAGTAAGGTTTATTTATTGGGGGGTCCAGGGAGGGGGTAGGGTACGGGCTTCGGAAGAGAGGATCATCAGTAAAAATGTAAACATTTTGTTGAAGGTCAAAGCTTTATAATTTGACGAAAGCTAGTTTCTTGTTGACTTAATACTTAGGAGGATCATGGATTTATTACTGAGTTAAAGCTGGAAGGCTACAGCCATTTTTTAGAGCTTACTGCGAACCACCCACCCTAACCCCCTCCACCCCCAAAAAACAGACATCGAAATGAGAAAGTTTCGAGAATTCTTTTCGTACAACTCTCAGCTCACATGCTGAGGAGGAAAAACCTTGGAGAAAACTTGGAGAAAAATCTTGTGGCTCTGGAGAACTGCCCTCGTTGCAAGGGAGAGAACAACACGTCAAACAAACTCAACTCACAGGTTGATTTTTATGGAGGGAAGAAAACCAGAGAACCTGGAGAAAAAACCCTAGTGGCAAGAGAGAGAACAACACATCAAACAAACTCAACTCAGATGTTGATTTTTATGGAGGGAGGAAAACCAGAGAACCTGGAGAAAAACCCTTGAGGCAAGGAAGAGAACAACACATCAAATAAACTCAACTCACAGGTAGATTTTTATGGAGGGAGGAGAACCAGAGAACCTGGGGGAAAACCCTCGTGGCAAGGGAGAGAACAACACAGCAAACGAACTCAACTCACGTTGATTTTTTTGGAGAGAGGAAAACCAGAGAACCTGGAGAAAAACCCTTGAGGCAAGGAAGAGAACAACACATCAAATAAACTCAACTCACATGTTGATTTTTATGGAGGGAGGAGAACCAGAGAACCTGGAGAAAAACCCTTGAGGCAAGGAAGAGAACAACACATCAAATATACTCAACTCACAGGTAGATTTTTATGGAGGGAGGAGAACCAGAGAACCTGGGGGAAAACCCTCGTGGCAAGGGAGAGAACAACACAGCAAACGAACTCAACTCCCGTTGATTTTTTTGGAGAGAGGAAAACCAGAGAACCTCCTGGAGAAAAACCCTCGTGGCAATGGAAGAAAACAACACATCAAACAAACTCAACTCAGATATCTATTTTTATGGAGAGGTGGATACCAGAGAAGCTTGACGAAAGACTTTCGTGGTAAGTGAAAAGAAGGACGCATCACTGAATAAACTTCGCTCTCATGTAGTCCAGACGAGAATAGAATAAACTTTGATCACCCCAGGCGTGCGCATACATCTTTTTAGCCGTCTTACTCTTAGATCCTTACACGTTAGTACTTCAGTTGATATGGGTAGAACCCAATTATCGTAACGTGCACGTGTCGATCAACAACCAATTAAAACCTCTTCAATTCAATTCGGTATTAACATAAGACCAGAGTACCAACTTTCTTCATAGTTTCAAGATTCTATTGAACAAGCAAGCTTCGAAAGCGTAGTGCCTTTTCACTAAAGAGACTTAAGACAAGATGAAATCTTTCAGGTAGCTATATTTTTACCTCTGGTGAGATTTTACCTCTTTTGAACTCTCTTCGACATTTGAAACGAGAGTTATTTCAAACTACAATTTTATGGAATCCTGAATTCGACAACCTCACAGATCGAATTTATATGGAATTCTGAAACAACCGGCTCTGGGCTGATCGAAGTCAGGGCTCAGCTAACTCACAGTTCGAACCCTGAAACAACCTCTGGGCTGATCTAAGTCAGGGCATGGCTAACTCTCAAATGGAACCCAGAAACAACCTCTGGGCTGATCTAAGTCAGGGCATGGCTAACTCACAGATCGAACCCTGAAACAACCTCTGAGCTGATCTAAGTCAGGGCAAGGCTAACTCACAGATCAAACCTTGAAACAACCTCTGGGCTGATCTAAGTCGGGGCATGGCTAACTAACAGTTCGAACCCTGAAACAACCTCTGGGCTGATCTAAGTCAGGGCATGGCTAACTCACAGATCGAACCCTGAAACAACCTCTGGGCTGATCTAAGTCAGGGCACGGCTAACTCACAGATCAAACCCTGAAACAACCTCTGGGCTGATCTAAGTCATGGCATGGCTAACTCACAGATCGAACCCTGAAACAACCTCTGGGCTGATCTAAGTCATGGCATGGCTAACTCTCAGATGGAACCCTGAAACAACCTCTGGGCTGATCTAAGTCATGGCATGGCTAACTCACAGATCGAACCTCTTTAACATCTTTTCCCTTCTCTTTAGAGCTTTTTGTATTTTATTTCTAGGATGTTGTTTCTGTGTGTAGTCTTTGTTCTGTGGACTTCGAAAGAAGGTATTTCAATTTATCCTTAGAGATTAGCAAGTCACTAGGTACTAAAGGCGAGGTAAAACTGAAACCGAGCTAAATTCGACAAATGCATAATATGGACATCACACCACATTTTTTTCTTTTCATTTCATAGTGATTTCATACAAGAATCCAATTAAAAGGAAAGGCGTTCAACCGTCTGGTTCAAAAGTGCCAGAAAAAATTATTGCAAATTTGAAAAAAAAAAAAAGAATCTTCCATCAGGAATAAAAATTAATCAAATTAACAACACAGTATCTCTGCTAGTTGAAAAATGTCAAAATTTCAAGTTGAAAAATACTATTTTATACTTTAATAGTTTACTACAAAATTACAAATTAAAATTCATGTTTTTTAAAATTAATTAATCAGTAAAAAGAAACGAAAATTGTAAATTTAATTTGTCGGAAGCTGGATCGCTTGAAAACGTTTTTTTAAATTCAACTTTGATATGAAGATAGCAGTCAGTGCTCGAGTGATTGGTTTTATTACTCGTCTTGAATCATGATTTTATGCTATTCCTAGACTCTATCCTATAGGTTGACGCGAAAAAAATTGGTTTTATAAAATAACTTTTATGAATGTTGCGTTCTGATTGGTTTGGAGCTCGTGCTTTATGATAGCATATTGCACGCGTTTGGTACTAGGGACGATTGATTGGAAGCGAGGTCAAGAGGTCCTCATTAGCAATCATAGCAGTCATTCATCTCACCAATTTAAGTTCTTTTTCGACTTTGACACAAAAGATGGTACTGAGTAGTATGTTTACTAATGAGGCCTTTCCATAGACCCAACCGCGTTTGGCGGCCATTTATGAGAAAGGTATATATACCTTTTCGGCTTGGGCTTTATTTTTTCCCCATTTCAGACCACGTGTGATTCCTTAGAGTATCATTTCTTTGTTTAACGGTTGCACATGAATATGAATACAACTCAAACAATACAATACAATACCAAATTTACTCTACTTACGACTAATGATATAAAAATCATAATGATGTATTAACAGTGATGAGCAATGGAGATGAGCTAGAAAACGACCCGGGTACAGGTGAGAATACTAGCAGACACCTTGACTAGAGACAGTAACCTGAACCCCGGTTCCAGTGATGAACGTTAGGGAAATCCAAAGTTGGTGATTCTATCCCCCATTCCCAGTGCCCCAAATCCTGATCCCAGTGATGAACCTTGGGGAAATCCAAAGTTGATGATTCTATCCCCCATTCCCAGTGCCCCAAATCCCGGTCCCAGTGATGAACGTTAGAGAAATTTAAAGTTGGTGATTCTATCCCCCATTCCCAGTGTCCCAAATCCCGGTCCCAGTGATGAACCTTGGGGAAATCCAAAGTTGATGATTCTATTCCCCATTTCCAGTGTCCCAAATCCCGGTCCCAGTGATGAACCTTGGGGAAATCCAAAGTTGATGATTCTATTCCCCATTTCCAGTGACCCAAATCTCGGTCCCAGTGATGAACGTTAGGGAAATTTAAAGTTGGTGATTCTATCCCCCATTCCCAGTGTCCCAAATCCCGGTCCCAGTGATGAACCTTGGGGAAATCCAAAGTTGATGATTCTATTCCCCATTTCCAGTGTCCCAAATCTCGGTCCCAGTGATGAACCTTGGGGAAATCCAAAGTTGATGATTCTATTCCCCATTTCCAGTGACCCAAATCCCGGTCCCAGTGATGAACCTTGGGGAAATCCAAAGTTGGTGATTCTATTTCCCTGATAAGAAGAATTCTAAATCCCAATTCAAGTGAACAGGACTGACTGACTTCGTTTTTGTTTGTTTCGCCATAGCCTGTACTGGACAACATGCCCACAGCTTTTGCCTGAATGGAGGAACATGCAGACATATCCAATCGCTGGGAGAATATTACTGTATTTGCCCGAGTCCTTACACTGGCCACAGGTGTGAAAAGAAACACTGAGCATAACTTGAAGAGAAGAAAATAAAAGAGTTTGACTCCAGTTATAGCCTTTCTTATTTTATTTCATTTTATTTTATTTTGATTTTATCTTATTTTATTTTATTTTATTTTATTTTATTTTATTTTATTTTATTTTATTTTATTTTATTTTATTTTATTTTATTTTATCTTATTTCATTTCATTTCATTTCATTTTATTTCATTTGTATATATTTTTTATCTTATTTCATTTTATTTTATTTCATTATATTTCATTTCATTTCATTTTATTTCATTTCATTTCATTTTATTTTATTTTATTTTATTTTATTTTATTTTATTTTATTTTATTTTATTTTATTTTATTTTATTTTATTTTATTTTATTTTATTTTATTTTATTTTTTGTATTCAACCTCTTTGTATTTATTCATTTCCACATTGCATTTTCCTTTCTTTTTGTTTCATTCTATCTCGTTCGTTCTTTCTTCCTTCCCTTCGGCTCTCTCTCTCATTATTTCATTTATTCCTTCCTTCAATCGTGGGTGGGCCTGTGGAATGCGATAAAAGGAATATATATTTTTACCACATACAATTTGGACATCCACGTTTCGTTGCGTATAGTCAGGTACTATTCTAAACGCGTCATTTTATCAACAGTGGAGCATACGGTTTCGACAAAGAAAAATAAGAGAAAAGAGACACTCAAAAGGTGGATATCTTGGGGCTGACGGATTACGTGTTTGAAAACGCGGTCTTTTTTATAATCAGTTTAATTTCTATTGAAGATTTCAAGAAGTTCATATCGTAGAAGACTGGCACGTAGGCGTCACTGACCTTTAATATTACCAGACTTCAAATAAGAAAGAAATTCGCGAAGCATCTTGATTATAAAATAAATGAAATAAAATAAATGAACAATTAAGTATAAAAATTTCTATTCTTATAGACATTATATACCTTATATATATTATTCCTCTTGTTGAAAAATATCAGTTTCACCACCGGTTTTGCATCACTGTAAAGTGTTAATGCCATCGCTATAGGCCAATAATATGGTAGACTTGAAAAAAGGGGTTGTTTTTAGTGCCGTAGGGACGAAAACCAGAAAAATCCCATCCAAGCACAGAAGAGAAAAGCAACTTTACCTCTTATGATGGCGGGTCAAGTGATCAAACCCAGCTTATATCGCTCAGTTTTGAGCAACGATACTGGTAAAAACCGCTAAGTTGTTGCTCGATGTGTTCTTTTTGGAGTCGGTTAGTTCAACAGGAACTTGTCTTTGATTAGCTGCGTTCAACTGATCGTTTCTAGTGGGTATTGATCGAAAACACGACAAAAAATCAAGGTATAACTTTTCATAATATATCAACAGGCTAGCACTTACTGAACCGTTAGCATAAGCCATACAAACACTCATATGACGAACTATGTAGTCCTCAGAGAAAGATAGACCAGATTTGGAAGCCGTTCGAAAACTTGAGTACACAACGAAGACCATGTAAGGAACGACAAAAGCAAATATCAGGGAGACGAACATCCGCGTTACTTTTAGCTTGGCCACAGCCCTCTGAGTCGTTTGAGAAGCATCAACACGTTTGACGTTTCGTTGACGCTTTAAAATACGAAGATTGATGAAAGTTAAAATGAAACTCGGTGCGATGTATGAAATAAAGATAAAACCGGTGAAAAAGGCTCGATACAACAGCACTGACTTATCGTATTTACAAACTACAGTATACAGGTCTTCTCCAATATCATGTTTTACAAGCCTAACAAAAACTACTGACATAAGAGTTATCAAAGCTCCCAGGACCCAAGACCCCACAACCATCTTCTTAGCTGATTTTCGCCGTAGAGAAAAAATGGATAAAAAATAACAACGTATCTCTCTACACCGATAACTAAGAGATTCAGAATCGTGACTACGGGGAAAATAGTAATAAAGTAACGAGAAAATCTGCAAATCCAGTCTCTGGTAACGAAGCTAACGAACATTTCCGTTGAATAGAGAGGGAGGCTTGTAAGAGAGCAAAGGCTATCGGAAAGACAAAGACTTTGAATAATTAAAATATTCAGTCAAGTTTCGTCTACATGGTCTTTGTACTGTATTACTTCTTCTTCTGTGTTGCTTGTGCTTGAAGTAGAGAATCAGAGAGTTTGCAGTCAGCCCATACACTCCAAAAGAGAGCATGGCGGTGAACATGTCATGTAATTCTCTATTTTTTGGCATCATTATTTGCATTGCACTATACATAATAAAAATGCCACAATTGCAAGTAGAGATTTCCTCGGATAAAAAATAGAGAATGACACGATTTGCATGAAATCTTGCTGAAAGGTAGGTTTAGGTTATATGCATGTGATAATATGAAAATAACTTGAGATTTCGACTTATTTCGTAACGTTTTTGATGACCAAAACAAAATTTGAATAATTTTCATATGAAAATCTTTCTCGGCTTTTTTTTCAAAAACGCTCTCATAAATTATCTTCAAACTTCTTGTGATTATAGTCTATGTATAAACATAGGCAAGCTGTATTTTGATTTTCATGGTCAAGTCTAGATTTTTAGATTTTGAGCCATAAACATTTCAGTGACGTCACCAGGGCGTGGCTGTAAAAAGTCTGATGTGCACAAAATTGCTATTTAATCAAAATTCAATCTTTTGTAAATTATTTACCGAAATTTTATGTCGAAAAGTTGTATAGCAAGAAAGTTACGACCGTTCAAACTTGGTTAGCCGAGTATCTTTGAAACCAAGGTCAGCCTCCTTAACTACAGCTTAATCACAAGGAAAAATAACATTCGACCAGTAAAGGTGTGGGCACGAAAAAGGCCCAAACAAGAGGACTGGCAAAGGGAGGAGGAGGGCGTTTTGAACGGACAGAACGGTGTGCTGTGCCAGAATGAAACCGGACGGCGTTGCACGGTCTAAACAATGCTGCGCCCTATTCCTGCCCGTGCGCAGAACCATCATGATAATTGCAAGATATGCTTATAAGGATAGTAAAGTTGCTGTACAACATATCAATTCTCTACTTGCGCATGACCCATAATACCTTCTGATTTTGGGGGGTAGTTATTGTTATTGAAATCATTTATATTTGAATAACAATTCATTTTATTTGCATCACAAAACCTACCCCCCACATTCCACTGTACTAGTTTAGAGATATTCAATCAAATTGGGGCGTCTCCCTACCTATCGCGAATTGATAGTTATGTATGCGGTAGCACATTTGGTTGAAATTTAGTTATTGTTTTGATGTGAAATTTCCCATTTCTTGTTCATGTTTTTATAGAATGGTATCATATCAACAATTGCAATTATTATGGCGTGGATAACAACACAGGGATACCGTGCGCGCGCTCAATTCTGATATTGTCGAATATGAAAATTTGATTCTATCTTGGTGTCTGAGTCTGGGGTTCTGGTTTCGGGGGGGGCTCTCTCACTATGCTCTATCGTATTTTCTATGTTTTTATAAAGCTAAACAAGATAGTATTTTGCTACGAGAAACCCCTTCAGCGGCCGGCAGTCGCTTCGGCCATTTTGTTGGCTTGCAACTAGCTAAACAGAGTCTTATAATCAAAGCGTGATCATTTCAAACTTCCCGCTTAGAGTCATATGTTCTAAGTTTCATGTTTCTTATCAACTCCGCGCCATTTTTGTTGTCCAAGTAAAATGGTACCACGTGGTACCTAAGAAAAGAGTTGAAGCATTCGGGCCATTGACTTTCGAGCATTTGGTTGGCTCCTAAAGGAGCCGTTTTTTTTAATTGACTTTACTCGCCAAGACGAAATCTACGACTTTTCACGTGGTTTTTGTCTACGTGGTATCTAAAAGAACCACCGCGGGAAAAGGTTTTTCCGCAACACTTAACGGTTCCTGGCCTGGTAGTTTATCCAAATATGAAATCCGCCATAGACACTACAATACACATGATTCTCGTATTTGTAAGATTTGTAATTCAAATGCAATAGGCGATGAGTTACATTATTTTTCTGATTGTAATAGAATTGAATTAATTAATCTACGGAATGATTTTCTCAGTGATCTGAGTAGATATGAAATGAGAGTTCTGCGCCATGTGGATCGTGGATCATGTGGATCGTGGATCAAGTGGATCGTGGATCAACTCCCCCAC
This sequence comes from Actinia equina, assembly GCA_011057435.1. Classification (NCBI taxonomy): domain Eukaryota; kingdom Metazoa; phylum Cnidaria; class Anthozoa; order Actiniaria; family Actiniidae; genus Actinia; species Actinia equina. The sequence continues at coordinate 29,182 of WHPX01000564.1, forward strand.
CCCCCTCAGGGTCTTTACAGAGGTGACGTTATAGCTATTCTAAGTGAGGTACGTTCCAGTGAGGTAGGGGGAGGGGTGGTCAGTTATATTTATTCTTAGTTGACTGGATTGCACCACATCCTAGAGTTTACGTCAAAGTTTAATCCTAATAAAAGTTTTTAATTATTCGTAAAAACTACTTTTTCTATCTTTTTCTATTCTGGCTACGTTACCAGCGTGGTTGGTCCTTGTAGTGTAGTGGTTAACACATCGGACTAGAATACCGAAGACGTGGGTTCAAATCCTACCAAAGGCATATGATATTTTTCTCTTATTTCTCTACTTTTTCTATCTCAAAGTCTTAAAGGATTAGACTCTTTTTATTTTAGGCTTTTGTTTCATCCTAATTGAGTTCTACGAAGTTGACTCATCAAAAAACAAACAATTAGATGACTTGCTTAAGGAACAACAACAAACATGTTTTCTAAAAAAATATATATATATAGTTTATTCATAAAACGCTCCATGCATGTGAATACAAGAAAAGTTTAGTTCTTTTCATTATTTAACCAAGTATGATGATTGACAGTATATATTTGTTCAATAGAAACACCCGTCACAATAGAGGACTGTGTTCTGCATAATTGCCGAGTTAATCACATGAATCAACTACTAGATATCAAGACCACGTTTGTAAACAATAGAAGACTCAACAAACGGCTTGTAGGCTCGGCTCGGCTCGGCTCGGCTCGGCTCGGCTCGGCTTGGCTCGGCTCGGCTCGGCTCGGCTCGGCTCGGCTCGGCTCGGCTCGGCTCTGCTCTGCTCTGCTCTGCTCGGCTCGGCTCGGCTCGGCTCGGCTCGGCTCGTAGGCTCGGCTCGTAAGTAATTTATAGATTTTTGGACGACGTATGTGGGTCGATGAGAGGCCGATGTGGGGTCGATGAGAGGTCGATGAGAGGTCGATGAGAGGTCGATGTAGGGTCGATGAGAGGTCGATGTGGGGTCGATGAGAGGTCGATGTGGGGTCGATGTAGGGTCGATGACAATATACACTAGAATCTACACTAGAATCTACACTAGAATCTACATACTAGATCTACTATCTATACTAGAATCTAGTAGTAGAATCTAGTAGTAGAATTGCCACTCACAGGCAATACGGATATCGTCATATCTATTCTAGTGTAGAATCTAGTAGTAGAATCTAGCGTAGAATCTAGTGTAGATATAAGAATCTAGTGTTGAATCTAGTAGTAGAATCTAGTAGTAGAATTGCCACTCACAGGCAATACGGATATCGTCATATCTATTCTAGTGTAGAATCTAGTAGTAGAATCTAGCGTAGAATCTGGTGTAGATATAAGAATCTAGTGTTGAATCTAGTAGTAGAATCTAGTGTAGAATCTAGTAGTAGAATCTAGTGTAGAATCTAGTGTAGATATAAGAATCTAGTGTTGAATCTAGTAGTAGATTCTACACTAGAATAGATATGACGATATCCGTATTGCCTGTGAGTGGCAATTCTACTACTAGATTCTACACTAGATTCTACTACTAGATTCTACTACTAGATTCTACACTAGATTCTACTACTAGATTCTACTACTAGATTCTACACTAGATTCTACTACTAGATTCTACTACTAGATTCTACACTAGATTCTACTACTAGATTCTACTACTAGATTCTACTACTAGATTCTACTACTAGATTCTACTACTAGATTCTACTACTAGATTCTAGTATAGATAGTAGATCTAGTATGTAGATTCTAGTGTAGAATCTAGTGTATATTGTCATCGACCCTACATCGACCTCTCATCGACCCCACATCGACCTCTCATCGACCCTACATCGACCTCTCATCGACCTCTCATCGACCCCACATCGACCTCTCATCGACCCACATACGTCGTCCAAAAATCTATAAATTACTTACGAGCCGAGCCTACGAGCCGAGCCGAGCCGAGCCGAGCCGAGCCGAGCCGAGCCGAGCCGAGCCGAGCCGAGCCTACAAGCCGTTTGTTGAGTCTTCTATTGTTTACAAACGTGGTCTTGATATCTAGTAGTTGATTCATGTGATTAACTCGGCAATTATGCAGAACACAGTCCTCTATTGTGACGGGTGTTTCTATTGAACAAATATATACTGTCAATCATCATACTTGGTTAAATAATGAAAAGAACTAAACTTTTCTTGTATTCACATGCATGGAGCGTTTTATGAATAAACTATATATATATATTTTTTTTAGAAAACATGTTTGTTGTTGTTCCTTAAGCAAGTCATCTAATTGTTTGTTTTTTGATGAGTCAACTTCGTAGAACTCAATTAGGATGAAACAAAAGCCTAAAATAAAAGAGTCTAATCCTTTAAGACTTTGAGACAGAAAAAGTAGTTTTTATGAATAATTAAAAACTTTTATTAGGATAAACTTTGACGTAAACTCTAGGATGTGGTGCAATCCAGTCAACTAAGAATAAATATAACTGACCACCCCTCCCCCTACCTCACTGGAACGTACCTCACTTAGAATAGCTATAACGTCACCTCTGTAAAGACCCTGAGGGGGGTGGGGGAGTTGATCCACGATCCACTTGATCCACGATCCACATGATCCACGATCCACATGATCCACGATCCCATGGCGCAGAACTCTCATTTCATATCTACTGATCTGTTACAGATTAATAGTATGTTTAAATTTCTTGATAAAAAAGATTTGTTTATATACTGTTTATTAATGAAAGACGATTCTATTGTAAAGCTTACTGCTAAATATATATTTAATGTTACAGTCATCTATAATGACTGTACATAATTCTAGAAGAAACATGTAAATTACGTATATGTATTTCCTATGTATCAATATTGGTTTCTTGGAATAAAAGTATTATTATCATAAACTCTCCTTCATATATAAGAACAGGGACCCTTTACAACAAATATGGCTATCTATTATATATAAACGCTGATGGTTCCGTAGGAGGAACAAATAACCAGAAGTCAAAATATGGTAAGTCTATGTTATGTTTGATGGTGGAGGGGAGAGGGGGGGGGGGGGGGGGGTGGTGGTTAGGGGGAGGGGTGGAGATATATAGATCTATCTGCAGCAAATTAACCTGAAATAATTACCAAGATATCCAGTTAGATCAATGTAGATGTTGCAAATATCAATACTTATGTGCATTTTTACGACTTTTGAAGGTGTTTCAGAATTTACTCAAGCGGCTTGTTTAAAAATCCAAGATGGCGACCTAGAAGTCACTTGACTCCGTTTCCATGGCAACCAAGAGTCTAAAGTTTCTTCAATTTACTAAAGACATTCATTGACCAA